>WNWK01005736.1:0-115548 GCA_009830355.1 Cherax destructor | reverse complement strand
GGATGGGTTTATGAAGGATGAGGTTAACCATAGAATTGATGAAGGAAAAAGGTGAGTGGTGCATTGAGGTATATGTGGAGACAAAACGTTATCCATGGAGGCAAAGAAGGGAATGTACGAAAGTATAGTGGTACCAACACTCTTATATGGGTGTGAAGCATGGGTTGCAAATGCTGCAGCGAGGGAGGCTGGAGGCAGTGGAGATGTCCTGTCTAAGGGCAATGTGTGGTGTAAATATTATGCAGAAAATTCGGAATGTGGAAATTAGGAGAAGGTGTGGAGTTACTAAAGTATTTGTCAGAGGGCTGAAGAGGGGTTGTTGAGGTGGTTTGGTCATTTAGAGGAATGGATCAAAGTAGAATGACTTGGAGAGCGTATAAATCTGTAGGGGAAGGAAGGCGGGTAGGGGTCGTCCTAGAAAAGGTTGGGGGGAAGGGGTAAAGGAGGTTTTGTGGGCGAGGGCTTGGACTTCCAGCAAGCATGTGTGAGCGTGTTAGATAGGAGTGAATGGAGACGAATGGTTTTTGGGACATGACGATCTGTTGGAGTGTGAGCAGGGTAACATTTTGTGAAGGGATTCAGGAAACCAGTTAATTGATTTAGTTGGACTTGAGTCCTGGAAAGGGGAAGTACAATGCCTGCACTTTAAAGGAGGGGTCTGAGATAGTGACAGCTGGGAGGGAATATTCTTAGCTGTCGTATCTGAGCTCCTCTGCAAAGACAGTGATTATGTATGAGTGTGGTGAAAGTGTTGAATGATGATGAAAGTATTTTCTTTTTGGGATTTTCTTTATGTTTGGGTCACCCTGCCTCGGTGGGAGACGGCCGACTTGTTGAAAAAAAAAAAAAAAAAAAAAAAAATATATATATATATATATATATATATATATATATATATATATATATATATATATATATATATATATATATATATATATATATATATATATATATATATTATATATATATATATATACATATATATATTACAGGGTTAACGAGACTGAATCTAACATTTTAGGACAGAAGAACAACCAAAGAAAAATATGAACAACATACAAAATCCTCAGAGAAGTTTATAGGGTAGACGAAGACAGTTTGGATGAAAGGGAAGAGATGAGTGGTACCAACACTCACTGTAAAACAAGACGCTCCAGGAAGACATTGGGCTGGTGATGGTCTTCAACCAGGAGCCAGTGACCCACAACGTCTTCACCAGCACCTTCAGGTATGCTAAGAGTATCTCGAGGGGCTTCATCCAGTCCTCCAACTGGGGCGCCCAGCTGAAGATCCACTGCAAGTATGCTCATCGAGGTCGCCTCCTGCTGCTCCAGGGCTGTGTCGTCCAACCGTGCACGTGGGTTGCTCACTCCTCTTTTAGTTGTGGTGGCTCACTGGTGTGGCGGCTCACTGGTGTGGCGGCATGCTGGGCCTTCGAGACTCCGTTGAGCGGATGCGTCTCCACTCTCGGCCCCTTCAGGGGGCTGACGGTCTCTCCTTAGCCATTTCATCGCTATCCTTGTGAGCAATATCAGGGCGTGAGCGGTGAGTTCTGCCGCCACTCCCACTACGAGGCGGCGACCCAAGCTTACAAGATCGAGGGGGATCATCCTTTTCAAACAAATTTTATATTATGAGTTTTACTAATTAAAATTTACGTTTGAAGTATATTGGTATGATTATGGCATTGAAGCATTCTAGGTGAATCATGCAGTTGATGTGTGGTTGATTATCAACCCAAGTGCTAAAACTACATGAAGTTTAAGGCAAATATCCGAATGTAGATTAATCAGATTATTTTTTTTTTTTTTTTTTTTCAACAAGTCGGCCGTCTCCCACAGAGGCAGTGTGACCCAAAAAGAAAGAAAATCCCCAAAAAAGAAAATACTTTCATCATCATTCAACACTTTCACCACACTCATACATAATCACTGTCTTTGCAGAGGAGCTCAGATACGACAGCAGAGAAAAGTCCCTCCCAGCTGTCACTAAATCAGACCCCTCCTTTAAAGTGCAGGCATTGTACTTCCTATTTCCAGGACTCAAGTCCAACTAAATCAATTAACTGGTTTCCCTGAATCACTTCACAAAATGTTACCCTGCTCACACTCCAACAGATCGTCATGTCCCAAAAACCATTCGTCTCCATTCATTCCTATCAAAAGAGGCGCTAAACCACACTACAAGGGTTATACAGCAGATTTATCAGAGTATATACATTCGTATATATATATATATATATATATATATATATATATATATATATATATATATATATATATATATATATATATATATATATATATATATATATATATATATATATTTATAATATATATATATATATATATATTATATGTGAACAGTATTTAGATAAAGGTAGGGCAGTTTTCATTGCATTTATGGATTTAGAAAAAGCATATGATAGAGTGGATAGGGGAGCAATGTGGCAGATGTTGCAAGTGCATGGAATAGGTAGTAAGTTACTGAATGCTGTAAAGAGTTTCTATGAGGATAGTGAGGCTCAGGTTAGGGTGTGTAGGAGAGAGGGAGATTACTTCCCGGTAAAAGTAGGTCTTAGACAGTCTGAGGACATGTACATAACCTTCTTCACGGCAACGACAACTACTACTACAACTAACCCATCTCTTTGGGTATGACCTACTTCCACTGGAGAATCCCGCCTACCAGTGACTATGCCCTCGTCTGCTACACGTCTCTTTCCACCTGACGTTAGTATATAAGTGGCAACCTTCTTGCCTCTGCTCCAGAAACTCCAAGACTTCGGTGCTGTTCTCACCAACTCCAAGGCCCAGGGACTGATTACCTCATCTTTTGTATATAATTCTACTGTCTTCAAATAATGTCCTAGAATTTGTATTGATAAAGTCACTGGATGGCGAAACGTCTACAATAAACATACCCAGATGTTGCACATGTGTCTTAATTTCATGTTGTCGGTATTGTATATCATTCTTGTACAAGATTCTACTTACCATAACCCACAAGTCCTTTTCGCATTCTGTATGGCTAAGTTCTACATTGTTTAGTTTGTAAGCGTTTTTTTTTTTATTAACATATCGGCTGATTCCCACCAAGGCAGGGTGGCCCGAAAAAAAAAATCATCATCATTCACTCCATCACTGTCTTGCCAGAGGGGTGCTTTACACTACAGTTATAAAACTGCAATATTAACACCCCTCCTTCAGAGTGAAGACACTGTACTTCCCATCTCCAGGACTCAAGTCCGGTCTGCCGGTTTCCCTGAATCCCTGCATAAATGTTACTTTGCTCACACTCCAACAGCACGTCAAGTATTAAAAACCATTTTTTGTCTCCATTCACTCCTTATTATTATTATTATAATCAAATAGAAGCGCTAAACCACAGGGGTTATACAGCGCATTCACTCCTATCAAATACGCTCACGCATGCTTGCTGGAAATCCAAGCCCCAGGCACACAATACCTCTTTAACCCCCTCCCTCCAACCTTTCCTAGGCCGACCCCTACCCTGCCTTTCCTCCACTACAGATTTATACACTCTCGAAGTCTCTCTACATGTCCGAACCACCTCAACAACCCCTCCTCAGCTCTGGATAATAGTTTTGGTAATCCCGCACCTCCTCCTAATTTCCAAACTCCGAATTATCTGCATTATATTCACACCACACATTGACCTCAGACATGACATCTCCACTGCCTCCACTATGTATAAAATTGTGAAATAATTTTTATTCTCGATAAATCACATTAAATAATTTTAAGTTTTCCTCTTCTTGATGGTTTAAACATATGTTGACTGATACATGTTTAGGAAAGGATCATTTCTATTTAGTTTAGCTTGGGTCTTGGCAAACTTGTTGATGTAATAAAATGGTAAAAAGAAAACTTGGAATAGTTAGAATCCGAGCTGTAACTATAGCAGTTGTGCTGTTTTTCTATGTACTAAATAATTGTAACCATTCAGTAACAAACAAATGTTTCTCCTGAATGACATTCTATAATGAAAATATGTAAGTTTAGTCGGTGAGGTGCAAATTTGAAATTTTACTAAAATAGATGAAAAACTTGTATTTGTTGGATTGTGATCAGTTGCTCAAAAATGCCTATACTGATCTGGTTCAAACTTTTGTCTTTTGTGGGCTTTATTAATCATTTTGCTTTGCCTAAATTTAAATCTGCCAATTCTATTAGCCATATTGTTAACATATAACAACTAGTGAACGCTTCTGAACGGTCTCAAACTCTAAGGTTAGGTACATTTGTCAGGAAACAGGAAAAGTGCTTCCTGACGCGGGTCTTAGTCATATGATGACCCGGAACTGGAGCTTTTGATCATCTGTTCGAGGCCTTCCGCTGGTTTACCGGTCCTCACTCTAAATAGTGTTGTATCTCAATAAGAAGTATATTTGTTTAAATTTTGATGTGTGTTTGTGCCAATTGGCTAAATTTTGCCAGTTTGATCAAAATGAGTTAAAAAATCTAAATAAAGTATTTTGTTTTTTGTTCGTAAATGTAGAAAATTTAAACATTATGTGAAAAAATAAACTGGAAAGAAAAGAAAATCCATTATTGTTTTTCGTACCATGAAGAAAGACTTCCCTATTTTTCGGAACATTTTTCAGCAATATTTTCGTTTCGTTTATCACAAATTTTCGTTTATTCCACAAGAATACTTTCTTCGATCAGCTTAAAAATATTCACTGGTTGAGTAATGTATCTTGGGCAAGATTTATTACTCTTTGCTTGTTAGTGATCTTTGTTAAATTTTGCATAAGATAGTCCCATAATATTGTTTGTGTGGTTGCTAGAGAAAGGCTCTTCTTACCTGCCACTTTTTGCCAATTTTAAAATTATTTGACTTATTGCATTATTTTGCCTTGATGCTGGTGAGGGACTCATGATCCAATGAACTTAGCTCATCTTAGCCTTGTTTGGATCAAATCTGAATGCCTCCAGTTCCACAGGTGCTGTTTTGCTCCTATGAGTTTAGCGCTTTCCTCTGTTTAAAATATAACAATTCTGAACGGCATTAATTTTCAATGGCTGATTCATCGTATAAAATGAATGGGAAATTTCATATGTTAAAGCTGTGTAGGCACCAATGTTGTTGGATTCTGTGCAATAATTGGAAAATGCATCTTTTGCTTAGCTTTAAATTGTTTTGTGTTGTTTTTCTCAAGGAAAACACTTTCTTATTGTTAGGTAGTGTAAGTTATCATGTGGAACTTTATTGATCGTATTGGTTTCTGGGAAAATCTTTCTTCTCATTAGTAATAATTTTGTGATTGACTTTATTTGGTTAGGCTAGTTGAAATCAGATCAATATTCATTTATGTGTTTACAACATCTGTGTCCACAAATTATTTCATAAACATTTATTTGTTATGTACACTAGGATAATTTTTTAGTCTTCGTAGGTTGCAGGTCACTTTTCTGGAAGGAATTGGAAAAAAATAAAACTGTTTTTCATACGATAATCTGAATGTCGCATGTGATTACTTTTTAAGCCTTCCATTTTTATAACGTAGTAATGCAACTTCAAAGCAGCTTCAAATTTGATGTGCTTGTGTATTTTAAAATAATAGTCTCTCTGGTCTCTTTGAAAAGTCTGAATTAAATTTGGGCCATATATGTCCTAATTTACAATTATATTGAAGCTGGATGTTAGTTTCTCTATGATGACTTATGAATGCCCCTTCTGATTCCCTTTAAATCTTCAACTCTATTTAAATGAAATATCAACTTATGCCGCACTCTGCATTATTCCAATTTCGTGAATTGAGGATCAAGGGACTGGGATTATGGAATACAGGGATACCTTAATCTGTTGGAGCAATAGTCAGACTCCAGCTCAAACAACCTTGGGTTGTATAACAGATTCTTTTTTTAAATTTTGCCAGGGAAGTGGCTAGTTTATTGTGCACCCCTTATCCATCCTGTGGACGGTAGCGCAAGAGCATATGGATACACAAAAGGCCTAGAAACTGTGCCCCAAAAGGGTTAACATGAGTATATTTTGATTTATATATACAGTTCACTTATCTATTACTAGAAAATTTAGAAATTTTGCTTAGTATATCTAGTATTTTTTTTTAATTATTAAGATATCTTGACATATCATATAGGTTATTATACTGTCTATCTCTATATTCTTCAATAAGTTGACAATTAAGCACATAGTATTCAAGACAGTGAACATAGGCCTGATCACATAATTTGCATTTAGTTTGATCATCATCTGTATGTGTGTTCCAGACAGTCAGAAGTACTTGTAACCAAGCCTAAGCCTGGCCACTACAACATCAGTCAGTCTGTTCACATTGCAAGTTGCTCCATAAACATACTTATCTACGGTCATGTTATAATAGTGGGTTTTAGATCTACTCCGGCTTCTAATAGCATTCCTGTAACATTCATTTTCATTATTTACTTATCTCCTAATATTATTCCTAATTCTAAACACACTTATATACAAAAGCAATATTCTACAATCTCTTTCAGGGTACTCTTCTTGGCTAACAAATCAATTTATCATGAAGGAGTAATCCAGTGTGTGATGGGAGCCATATCAATTGTACATTAATTCATTTTTGCCGGATTTTTTAGAATTTATACCTGACTTCTCCAATGAGTATATTGGTAGAGTCATTATGTGAGTCAAGAGCCTTCAGTAATGACATAGAATCAATAATGATGATAGAGTCAAGTTCAGTGTCATAAGTTAGCTTTAGCGCCATTAGGATTGCAAACAATTCAGTATGCAGTGTAGACGCCTAGCTGATAATTCTTATGTCTAACTCAACAAATTTATTATAGTTCTTAACAAGGGAGGTGGCAATAAGAGCAGATGCAGCCCTGCCAGAAGACTCCTGCTTAGATTCATCAGTGTATATAACTTGTGATAATTTATTACTACCAGATAGGCGATATTTTTTTTTTTTTTGAGCAGTTGCTTTAACAAGTGATTTAAGGAAGGGATTACTAGCAATTAGCTTCTTGGGAGGGGCTTGCAGGTATGTAATAATAAATGAACACATCTTCAATGGAGGGGTCAAATGCTCTTGTTGTCTACAGTGATACAGTTCATGCAGGTTATAAAACTTAGTATAATTGCATGTTTTCACAATCCATTTAGATCTGTGTGTATTTACTTCTAGACATTTAGTAAGGTTCATAGTGACAGTGTCTGTTTCATTTCTTAACATTCTAATACCGAGTACAGTGTTAATCTCAATATTTCTATCACTGGTACTTGAAATACCAAGCTCTTTCCTCATATTAAGAACCTTTGTAGATTTGGGACAGGCTAGAATAATTCTGAGAGCTTCATTTTGCATTAACTCCAAGGGTCGGAGAAAATTTTTTCTAGCTAATATCAATGTGGGTGCAGCATAATCAAGGAACTAGCATAGGCTATGTACATCATTCTCACGATTCTCACAATAACACCATAGTTGGGGTTGTAGCCAACAACAGCTTTGAGAACATTTATCCTATGTTTGCATTTCTTATTCAGTTGTGGTATGGTGGATTTATTGAAGGGTCCGTCTATACCAAGGTATCTGTAAGATTCAACGTAGCTAATGTTATCACCCTGTAAACAGATGGGTGGGGGATGTTGTTTGCTTGTCAATATCTTTGTTTTAGAGGAATATATTATGAGGCCTAAACGTTTACAAATTGCTTGAACGTCATTAAGAATGGTACCCATTTTCTTATGCCGTATTGTATAGCTCATGATGTCATCAGCATAGCTTATAGCTATATGTTTAGGAGAAGCAGATAGAGTATTTAGAGGACCATTAATTTAAGGAGATCAGTCTAAATGTATCAGACTGTTGCGACTTAGGGATAGGCACAGTGAGACTATTGGCCCAGGAGGTAGGAAGAACACCTTAGAGATCTGAGTATATCATAAGTTATCCCATCCTCTCCAAGAGCGGTTGATCGATCTTTAGTTAATGCATTATCTAATTCATACTCGGTGAAGAGGCAGTCACTCTCATCAATATCTGGCTCATAAAATTAATCAATTTCAAACTTTCTTCAGAATCACTCTCTAAGTTGTTTATAATATGAGATGGGAGATTTTTATGCCTGGATGTTTAGGACCTGTTATTTATGAGGTATTTTGCTTTATCAAAAGGAAAGCTATGAGCAACATCACCAGTCGTTTTCCTGGCTGTTTTATTTATACCTTTCCAAGCCAAACTTAAAGGTAGACCTATTAAACCCACTAATAAATTGCTCCCATTCCTGTGGCCTAAGTTCTTGCTTTCTATTCCTTGCATTTGTTATTGCAGCTTGGAGCGTTACGAACAGGTCTTGGGTTCTATATTCACGGTAAGCTTTACCAATCCTCCTAGCTGAATGTGTTAAATTGCGTAGCTGTGGATCATTATAGTATTTGCATTGGTTTTTGTTGCCATTTATAGTGGAAGATTTATGTTTTCTTTTCCTGTCCACTTGATCTGTGAGTACAGTCTCAATAGTGAAAACTAGATCATCATATAATTTTTGTGAGCCAGTGGGCTCGTAATTCTTAAACCATTGATCCAAGTGGTTGTTAAGTTATCTCTGTGTTTTGGGTTGAGAATAAGTTTTCTCTTTCTGTATTTAGCTCCTTGATTGTTGGAGACATGATCAAGATTGACAGTTGTGAGGATGGGAAGTGATAAGATAGAAGATGATCAACTATGACCGAGTCATGCAACGTATATAATATATTTAATCCAATGCACATATATAGTATGCCACCATATATAGGTAGTCTCAATAGCACCCAAAATTCGAAAATTATCATGTTCATTGAGAAATTTCACTACCTTAGTTCCATTGGTGTTTATTATAGACCCACTAATATTGTTATGTCTGGCATTAAATTCGCCAAGAATGAGAGTAGGTTCACTGTTGATGTGATCTGGTAAAGCATCAGATCGAAGCTGGTACGCTGGAACATAAAAATTAAAAATGTATATGGAAAAATTGCCTGCTTACTCGACTCTGCAGGGCAAGGAGTGAATGTAGCAAGTTCTTTCTAACATACATTATACAACAGTTGGTTGACCTTAAGTTATAAGCTGCATATCCAGGCAACTTTGTAGAGGTGCTCCGGCTTGCAGTCTACATTCCTGCAAACAGATGACATCAATATTCTTGGTTGCACTAATATGATGTAAGTCAGGCAACCGCTTCCTGATGGAAGGAATGTTCCCTGAAAAAAATTGTAATTATCCATTGTAGTAAGTTATTACAATCTCTTGTTCACAAGATTGTTACAGTGTGCAAACGCTTAAGAGTAAATTGCATAGTTTGTTCATTTTTATTTTCACAACTTTTTTTCTCTTAGGATTTTCTGGCATTTTGCCAGAAAATTACTAGGCATTGTTTGAAGTCAAGAGTCATTGGCTTCTTCCTTACAAATTGTTTGAAACTGAAAGGAAATTGCTGTAATTGTGACATCTCTGTACTCAAGAGCACCATCCTGACTACCTATATTTATAAAAGTCATTATCAGGTCTTCTACAAGGAAATCTATTGATACTTTAGTGAACAAGGAAGTAACATCAAGACCAGTTATTTCAATTTATTAGACATATTAAAACCTAAAGGTTTTCAATTAGATCAACATTATTTTTAACATGAGAAGACATGGTAGTTACAGTTGGGGTTATATTCTCAATAACCATTTAGATACCAGGAGAGGGTTTCGGGGGTCAACGCCCCCTCGGCTCTGTCTGAGACCAGGCCTCGTGATGGATCAGGGTCTGATCAACCAGCCTGTTACTGCTGGCCGCACGCAAACTGATGTACGAACCACAATTCCGCTGATCAGGTACTGACTTTAGGTGCCTGTCCAGCGCCTTCTTCAAGACAGCCAGGGGTCTATTGGTAATCCCCTTTATGTATGCTGGGAGGCAGTGAAACATTCTTAACCCCCTGACACTTATTGTGTTGTCTCTCAATGTACTCGTGGCGCCCCTGACTTTCATTAGAGGAATGTTGCATCTCCTGCCGAGTCTTTTGCTTTCATAGGGAGTGATTTTCGTGTGCAAGTTTAGTACTAATCCCTCTAAGATTTTCCAAGTGTATATTATCATGTATCTCTCTCGCCTGCGCTCCAGATAATACAAATCAAAGGCCCTCAACCTGTTCCCAGTAATTTAGGTGCCTTATCTTATCGTACTTATGTGTGCCGTGAAAGTTCTTTGTACACTCTCCAGGTCAGCAATTTCGCCTGCCTTGAAGGAGCAGTTAGTGTATAGCAATATTGCATCCTAGAGAGAACAAGTTTCCCTAGTTTTGAAGGTTCTCATTATCTTTCTTATCATTTTCCTAGCAGATGCGGTAGATATATTTTTGTGGTCGTTATAGGAGATATGTTCTGACATTATCACTCCCAGGTCCTTCACAATACTTTTTAGCTCTATTGTATGGTTGGAATTTGTCGTACACCCTGATACAGTTTAAATTTCCTCAAGTTTTTTATATCTGAGTAGTTGAAATTTCTCTTCATTGAACTTTATATTGTTTTGAGTGGCCCATATGAAGATTTGGTCGATGTCCGATTGGAATTTTGCGGTGTCTTCGATGGAGGTCACTGTCATAGCAATCCGGGTGTCATCCGCAAAGCAAGACATGGAGCTATGGTTTATATTTTTGTCTACGTCAGATATGAGAATGAGGAATAGAATTGGAGCGATTACTGTGCCTTGTTGTACAAAGCTTTTCACCGTAGCTGCCTCAGGCTTTACTCTGTTTCCTATTACACTTTGTGTTCTATTTGTTAAGAAGTTATAGATTCTTCTACCAACTTTTCCTGTTATTCCTTTATCACACATTTTGTGCGTTATTACACCATGGTCACACTTGTTGAAAGCTTTTGCAAAGTCTGTGTATACTATATCTGTATTTTGTTTAACCTTTACTGCATCCAGGACCTTGTCATAGTGGTCCAGTAGCTGGGACAGGCAGGAGTGACCTGATCTAAACCCATGTTGCCCTGGGTTGTGTAATTTATAGGTATCTAGGTGGTTGGCGATTTTGCTTCTTATAGCCCTTTCAAAGATTTTTATTACATGAGATGTTAGTGTTATCGGTCTGTAGTTCTTTGCAATTGCTTTACTGCCACCTTTGTAGAGTGGGGCTATGTCTGTTGTTTTTTATTGACTGGGGAATGACCCTTGTGTCCATGCTCCCTCTCCATAGAATGCTGAAGGCACACGACAGGGGCTTCTTGCAGTTCTTGATGAACACGGAGTTCCATGAGTCTGGGCCTGGGCATGTCATTTATTGCCTTTTCAAAGTCTTGTGGTATTAGGATAATATCCGAGAATTTTGAGATGAACAAATTTTGGGTCTCGTTCATAAAGGATTCATTTGGATTGTCGACCCTTAGTCTGGGCAGCAGCTCACTGAACACTGAATGGTAATGGAACTTTAGTAGCTCACTCATTTCTTGGCTGTCATCTGTGTATGTTCCATCTCGCCTAAGCAGGGGCCCAATACTGGATGTCATTTTTCCCTTAGATATGGCATAAGAGAAAAAGTATTTTTTTTTTCAATTTCCTTTATGGCTTTTATTTCTTCTTGCGATTATTGTCTCCTGTAAGATTCTTTCAGCTTAAGATCGATATTTACAGTTTCATTGACCAGTGATTCCCTTCGTATTTCAGATATATTGGCCCCTCCCATCAGCTCTTTGACTCTTTGCCTTCGTCTATATAGGGAGCGTCTCTCTCTCTCTCTAATTTATATCTTCTCTTTCTTTTTCTTAATGGAATGTGCCTTGAACAGATCTCAAGAGCCACAGAGTTTATTTTTTATAGGCAAAGGATCGGCTTCTTGTTGTTTAGGATATCTTCCCAGCTTGTTTCATTTAGGACATGGTTGACTTGCTCCCATTGTATGTTTTTATTATTGAAATGGAATTTTGTGAAGACACCCTCATAGTTTGCAGACTATTAGCGAACAATTTACCTTGATATTGTACAAATGTATGAACGGGTTAGGTTTTTGCGGGACCTGTTTGTGTGAGGTAATGTCACCTTCTTTGAGTGAGGTGTCGTCTTAGGGTTTAATATATAAAATGTTCTCCTCGTGCCTCATCTTTATATTCCTCTGACTCTCTCTCTCTTCCGATATAAGTACTTAACATTAATTAATCAATATTGCTGTGACTGGCCGGGAACTGAACCCCTGGTCCATTAGCATGCCGCGTGAAAAGCCAGCCAAAATTCAATGGCCTCTTAATCTACTCGGCTATCAGTGCTTTGAGCATTGGTGCCCATTAACACTGGACATGACATCCCTGAAACATGTACATAAGTTGACATATAAGCTACAGGACTAAGTTCTATCTCCTTCCATTTGGAATATCATTCTTCACGAGAAGTACACATAATAATGCATCCACCAACGTAAGTAATTAACAATAATATGACTGGCCGGGATACTTTAGCACTCTTCATGAGAAGCCATCCACAAATCCGAAATGCCTCCTTAAACGGGAGGAGAATGAAATTTGTCCTATAGCTTCCATGGTCATACATGTGCTTCCATCAGAGGTCACATATCTAGAAGTACTGGGCACCTGATGTTTCAAGTAGTGGATTAAGGCATCTCTGACTTCTCATGAGGTCAGCTAAAGGATCCTTGGTCCGTTTCCTGTACACTTGCAGTTATTGTTAATTGCTTAAACCACTCGTTCCAGGATGCAATATTATGTGTACTCCTTATATACATGTCGTGCCGAATAGGAAAATTGGTCAGTTAGCAACTCATTTAAAATTCAGTCCTTTCTAAAATTGTCTCATATATGTTTAGAGATATATTGTTTTTCATTTATGTTAATATAAAAAAATAATAATTCTGTACCAGAACAACCTTAGAAAACTTACTTAACCTTATTATAAGCAGGGCAATTTAATATACCCTAATCCAACTAAATATATTTCAGATAAGTTTACACAAATTTAATAATAAACACACTGAATTTTTTTTTCCGTTAGGTTCAGAATGATTTTTGTGAAATTATTTCATACACCAATTTTTGCTTGTCTAATTCGGCAAGAAGGGCGTTGCTATTTCACTCAAAATTGTAAGTTTTACCTATTAAACACGACATATATAAATATATATATATATATATATATATATTATATATATATATATATATATATATATATATATATATATATATATATTTTTTTATTAACACATCGGCCGATTCCCACCAAGGCAGGGTGGCCCGAAAAGAAAAACTTTCATCATCATTCACTCTATCACTGTCTTGCCAGAAGGGTGCTTTACACTACAGTTATAAAACTGCAACATTTACACCCCTCCTTCAGAGTGCCGGCACTGTACTTCCCATCTCCAGAACTCAAGTCCGGCCTGCCGGTTTCCCTGAATCCCTTCATAAATGTTACTTTGCTCACACTCCAACAGCACGTCAAGTATTAAAACCATATGCCTCCATTCACTCCTATCAAATACGCTCACACATGCTTGCTGGAAATCCAAGCCCCTCGCACACAAAACTTCCTTTACCCCTCCCTCCAACCTTTCCTAGGCCGACCCCTACCCGCCTTCCCTCCACTACAGATCCATACACTCTCGAAGTCACTCTGTCTCGTTCCATTCTCTCTACATGTCCAAACCACCTCAACAACCCCTCCTCAGCTCTCTGGACAATCGTTTTGGTAATCCGCACCTCCTCCTAATTTCCAAACTCCGAATTCTCTGCATTATATTCACACCACACATTGACCTCAGACATGACATCTCCACTGCCACCAGCCTTCTCCTCGTTGCAACATTCATCACCCATGCTTCACACCCATATAAGAGCGTTGGTATAACTATACTTTCATACATTCCCTCTTTACTTCCATGGACAAGGTTCTTTGTCTCCACAGACTCCGAAGTGCTCCACTCACCCTTTTCCCTCATCAATTCTATGATTCACCTCATCCTTCATAGACCCATCCGCCGACATGTCCACTCCCAAATATCTGAATACATTCACCTCCTCCATACTCTCTCCCTCCAATCTGATATCCAATCTTTCGTCACCTATTCTTTTTGTTATCCTCATCACCTTACTCTTTCCTATATTCACTTTCAATTTTCTTCTTTTACACACCCTACCAAATTCATCCACCAACCTCTGCAGCTTCTCTTCAGAATCTCCCAAAGCACAGTGTCATCAGCAAAAAGCAACTGTGACAACTCCCACTTTGTATTTGCTTCTTTATCTTTTAGCCCAACACCTCTTGCCAAGACCCTCGCATTCACTTCTCTTACAACCCCATCTATAAATATATTGAACAACCACGGTGACATCACACATCCTTGTCTAAGGCCCACTTTTACTGGGAAATAGTCCCTTCCCTCCTACACACTCTAACCTGAGCCTCACTATCCTCATAAAACTCTTCACTGCCTTCAGTAACCTTCCTCCTATTCCATACACCTGCAACATCTGCCACATTGCCCCCCTATCCACCCTATCATACGCCTTTTCCAAATCCATAAATGCCACAAAAACATCTTTACCCTTATCCAAATACTGTTCACCTATATGTTTCACTGTAAACACTTGGTCTACACACCCCTACCTTTCCTAAAGCCCCCTTGTTCATCTGCTATCCTGCTTTCTGTTTTACTCTTAATTCTTTCAATAATAACTCTACCATACACTTTACCAGGTACACTCAACAGACTTATTCCCCTATAATTTTTGCACTCTCTTTTGTCCCCTTTGCCTTTATACAAAGGAACAATACACGCTCTCTGCCAATCCCTAGGTACCTTACCCTCTTCCATACATTTATTAAATAATAGCACCAACCACTCCAAAATTATATCCCCACCTGCTTTTAACATTTCTATCTTTATCCCATCAATCCCAGCTGCCTTACCCCTTTCATTCTACCCACTGCCTCACGAACTTCCCTACACCCACAACTGGCTCTTCCACACTCCTACAAGATGTTATTCCTCCTTGCCCTACACACGAAATCACAGCTTCCCTGTCTTCACCAACATTTAACAAATCCTCAAAATATTCTCTCCATCTTCCCGATACCTCTAACTCTCCATTTAATAACTCTCCTCTCCTATTTTTAACTGTCAAATCCATTTGTTCTCTAGGCTTCCTCAACTTATTAATCTCATTCCAAAACTTTTTCTTATTTTCAACAAAATTTGCTGATAACATCTCACCCACTCTCTCATCTGCTCTCTTTTACATTGCTTCACCACTCTTTTAACCTCTCTTTTTCTCTCCATATACTCTTCCCTCCTTGCATCACTTCTACTTTGTAAAAACCTCTCATATGCTAACTTTTTCTCCCTTACTACTCTCTTTACATCATCATTCCACCAATCGCTCCTCTTCCCTCCGCACCCACTCGCCTGTAACCACAAACTTCTGCTGAACACTCTAACACTACATTTTTAAATCTACCCCATACATTTTCGACCCCATTGCCTACACTCTCACTAGCCCATCTATCCTCCAATAGTTGTTTATATCTTACCCTAACTGTCTCCTCTTTTAGTTTATAAACCTTCACCTCTCTTTTACTTACTGATTCTATTTTCCTTGTATCCCATCTACCTTTTACTCCCACTGTAGCTATAACTAAAAAGTGATCTGATATATCTGTAGCCCCTCTATAAACATGTACATCCTGAAGTCTACTCAACAGTCTTTTATCTATCAATACATAGTCCAACAAACTACTGTCATTACGCCCTACATCATATCTTGTATACTTATTTATCCTCTTTTTCTTAAAATATGTATTACCTATAACTAAACCCCTTTCTATACAAAGTTCAATCAAAGGGCTCCCATTATCATTTACACCTGGCACCCCAAACTTACCTACTACACCCTCTCTGCATGTTTCTCCCACTTTAGCATTTAGGCCCCCTACCACAATTACTCTCTCATTTGGTTCAAAAGTTCCTATACATTCGCTTAACATCTCCCAAAATCTCTCTCTCTCTCTACACTCCTCTCTTCTCCAGGTGCATACACGCTTATTATGACCCACTTTTCGCATCCGACCCTTATTTTAATCCACATAATCCTTGAATTTACACATTTATATTCCCTCTTTTCCTTCCATAACTGATCCTTCAACATTATTGCTACCCCTTCCTTAGCTCTAACTCTCTCAGATACTCCTGACTTAATCCCATTTATTTCTCCCCACTGAAACTCGCCTACCCCGTTCAGCTTTGTTTCGCTTAGGGCCAGGACATCCAACTTCTTTCATTCATAACATCGGCAATCATCTCTTTCTTATCATCCGCACTACATCCACGCACATTCAGACAACCCAATTTTATAAAGTTTTTCTTCTTCTCGTTTTTAGTAGATTTGTACAGGAGAAGGGGTTACTAGCCCATTGCTCCCGGCATCTTAGTCGCCTCATACGACACGCATGGCTTACGGAGGAAAGATTCTTTTCCACTTCCCCATGGACAATAGAGAAAATAAAAGGAACAAGAGCTATTAAGAAAAAGAAGAAAAACCTAGATGTGTGTATGTATATATATGCATGTGTATGCCAGTGTAGTGTGACCTAAAGTGTAAGTAGAAGTAGCTAGATATACCTGTTATCCAGCGTGTTTATGAGACAGAAAAAAGACACCAGCAATCCTACCATCATGTAAAACAGTTTCAGGTTTCTGTTTCACAGTCACCTGGCAGGACGGTAGTACCTCCCTGGGTGGTTGCTGTCTACCAACCTACTACCTATATATATATATATATATATATATATATATGTCGTGCCGATTAGGTAAAACTTGCAACGCTCACCTTGCCATATAAGACAAGTGAAAATTTGTGTATGCAATAATTTCGCGAAAATCATTCTGAACATAACGAAAAAAATATATTTCATTGTGTTTGTTTATTATTAAATTAATGTTAACGTATCTAAAATATATTTAGTTGAGTTAGGCTAAATAAATTGCGCTTGTTGTAATAAGGTTAGGTAGGTTTTCAAAGTTTTCTTGGTACAAATTATAAATTTTACATTAACATAAATGAAAAAATATATGTTTAAACGTATAAGAGAAAATTTTAGAAAGGACTTAATTTTAGATGAGTTCTTGCTAATTGACCAGTTTTACCTATTATATATATATATATATATATATATATATATATATATATATATATATATATATATATATATATATATATATATATATATGTCGTGCCGATTAGGTAAAACTGGTCAATTAGCAAGAACTCATCTAAAATTAAGTCCTTTCTAAAATTTTCTCTTATACGTTTAAAGATATATTTTTTCATTTATGTTAATGTAAGAATTTATAATTTTGTACCAAGAGATACTTTGAAAACCTACCTAACCTTATTACAACAAGCGCAATTTAATTTAGCCTAACCCAACTAAATATATTTTAGATACGTTAACATTAATTTAATAATAAACAAACACAATGAAATATATTTTTTTCGTTATGTTCAGAATGATTTTGGCGAAATTATTGCATAAACAAATTTTCACTTGTCTTATATGGCAAGGTGAGCGTTGCTATTTAAGCCAAAATCGCAAGTTTTACCTAATCGGCACGACATATATATATATACATGTATATATATATATGTCGTGCCGATTAGGTAAAACTGGTCAATTAGCAAGAACACATCTAAAATTAAGTCCTTTCTAAAAATTTATCTTATACGTTTAAAGATATATTTTTTTAATTTATGTTAATGTAAGAATTTATAATTTTGTACCAAGAGAAACTTTGAAAACCTACCTAACCTTATTACAACAAGCGCAATTTAATTTAGCCTAACCCAACTAAATATATTTTAGATACGTTAACAATAATTTATTAATAAACAAACACAATGAAATATATTTTTTTCGTTATGTTCAGAATGATTTTGGCGAAATTATTGCATACAAAATTTTCACTTGTCTTATATGGCAAGGTGAGCGTTGCTATTTAAGCCAAAATCTAAGATTTACCTAATCGGCACGACTATATATATATATATATATATATATATATATATATATATATATATATATATATATATATATATATATATATATATATATATCGTATATATATATGTCGTGCCGATTAGGTAAAACTGGTCAATTAGCAAGAACTCATTTAAAATTAAGTCCTTTCTAAAATTTTCTCTTATACGTTTAAAGATATATTTTTTCATTTATGTTTATGTAAGAATTTATAATTTTGTACCAAGAGAAACTTTGAAAACCTACCTAACCTTATTACAACAAGTGCAATTTAATTTAGCTAACCCAACTAAATATATTTTAGATACGTTAACATTAATTTAATAATAAACAAACACAATTAAATATATTTTTTCGTTATGTTCAGAATGATTTTGACGAAATTATTGCATACACAAATTTTCACTTGTTCTATATGGCAATGTGAGCGTTGCTATTTAAGCCAAAATCGCAAGTTTTACCTAATCGGCACGACATATATATATATATATATATATATATATATATATATATATATATATATATATATATATATATATATATATATATATATATATATATATATATATATATATATATATATATATATATGCAAAAATCATTCCGAACCTGACGAAAAAATATATTTCATTGTGTTTGTTTATTATTAAATTAATGTTAACGTATCTAAAATATATTTAGTTGGGTTAGGCTAAATTAAATTGCGCTTGTTGTAATAAGGTTAGGTAGGTTCTCAAAGTTTCTCTTGGTACAAAATTATAAATTCTTAACTTAACATAAATGAAAAAAATATATCTTTAAACGTATAAGAGAAAATTTTAGAAAGGACTTAATTTTAGATGAGTTCTTGCTAATTGACCAGTTTTACCTAATCGGCACGACATATATATATATATATATATATATATATATATACAATATATATATATATATGTCGTGCCGATTAGGTAAAACTTGCGATTTTGGCTTAAATAGCAACGCTCACCTTGCCATATAGGACAAGTGAAAATTTGTGTATGCAATAATTTCGCCAAAATCATTCTGAACATCAAGAAAAAAATATATTTCATTGTGTTTGTTTATTATTAAATTAATGTTAACGTATCTAAAATATATTTAGTTGGGTTAGGCTAAATTAAATTGCGCTTGTTGTAATAAGGTTAGGTAGGTTTTCAAAGTTTCTCTTGGTACAAAATTATAAATTCTTACATTAACATAAATGAAAAAATATATCTTTAAACGTATAAGAGAAAATTTTAGAAAGGACTTAATTTTAAATGAGTTCTTGCTAATTGACCAGTTTTACCTAATCAGCACGACTATATATATATATATATATATATATATATATATATATATATATATATATATATATATATATATATATATATATATACATACACACAAAAAGATCACAGTAAACAAGTGATATTAAAATATGTAAGACAACCACTATGAAAAAATAGAGGAATTCCAAGCGCTTTCGTGACTACTCACATTATCAAGGAACTATAAAACAAAACATAACAAGAAGGCTTATAAAGGGGCAAGACTACACCTCACAGTCACATGATACTGTGGCTTTATCAATACAAATTCTAGGACATACGAAGACAGTAGAACTATATACAAAAGCTGAGGTAATCAGTCCCTCGGCCTTGGAGTGGTGTGAACAGCACCGAAGTCGTGGAGAAAATCCATTGTCTTCATATGTCCTAGAATTTGTATTGATAAAGCCACTGGATGGCGAAACGTCTACAATAAAGATACCCAGATGTTGCACATGTGTCTTAATTTCATCATGTCGGTATTGTATACCATTATTGTACCACATGATACTAACAAAGACCACACCTCACAGTAGCGTGACATCACCCGACTCTGTGAAGAGGACCTGAAACTCTTCCCAAGCATTAAGATTAGTCCAATTTATCATTAAATTCTTCCCAAATTGTATTAATTATAAATGAATTCAATTTATATAAACCAAAAGAAATATTCATATTATTTTCAAAACTACTTTTAATGAAACATGATTCTAATTTATTCCTCTCAGCCATGGACTTGCTTGATACAACTTTCTCAGCATTTTGAAAATCAATTGGATGGTTAAAATCTCTCACATGAATAAATAGAGCATTAGAATCTTGTCCAGTTCTAATGCTATATTTATTTTGTTTTAATCTTAGTTCAAGGATTTTACCAGTTGGACCGTAATAAATTTTATCGCATATTTGTATTCTTCTCAATGTATTTTGTCTTGATATAAAGTTTATACACAAAAGATGGGGTGGTAGGGGAAGTATAATATTCAAATAGCTTCAGAAAGAAATCTAAATATTCTTCCTTGAAGCCTTTTTATCCACTTCTTCGAGGCTATGGGTCCCCCAATATATATATATATATATATATATATATATATATATATATATATATATATATATATATATATATATATATATATATATATATAATATATATATATATATATATATATATATATATATATATATATATATATATATATATATATATATATATATATATATATATATATATATATATATATACAGTGGTACCTGACTTACGATGGTCCCCAAACACACCCTTTTATGTAAGTTTATTTTTAAATGCTTTGTAAGTGTAATTTTGGGGTCTAAACAGACTAGTCTATTTTACATTATTTCTTAAGGAGATAAATTCGTTTGGTAATGGCACTTGAACAGCATTCTGAATGAAAAATATCGTAAGTCGGGTACCACTGTATATATATATATATATATATATCGTGCCGATTAGGTAAAACTGGTCAATTAGCGAGAACTCATTTAAAATTAAGTCCTTTCTAAAATTTTCTCTTATACATTTGAAGATAAAAAAAATCATTTAAGTTAATGTAATTTTTTTTAATTTTGTACCAAAAGAGACTTAGAAAACTTACCTAACCTTATTATAACAATCGCAATTTAATTTGGCCTAACCCAACTAAATATATTTTAGATACGTTTACAATAATTTAATAATAAACAAACACAATGAAATATATTTTTTTCGTTAGGTTCAGAATGATTTTATCGAAATTATTGCATACACAAATTTTTGTTTGTCTTATATGGCAAGATGAGCGTTGCTATTTAAGCCCAACACTTAACACTTAACGAGTATGACGCACACCTGAGATCAACCTTTAAGAAGACACTGCATCTGTCACTAGATGATCGGCAATGGGAGCAGGCAACCCTCCCAGTGCGACTGGGAGGGTTGCCTGCCGATTAGGTAAAACTGGTCAATTAGCAAGAACTCATCTAAAATTAAGTCCTTTCAAAAATTTTCTCTTATACGTTTAAAGATATATATTTTTTCATTTATGTTAATGTAAGAATTTATAATTTTGTACCAACATAAACTTTGAAAACCTACCTAACCTTATTACAACAAGCGCAATTTAATTTAGCCTAACCCAACTAAATATATTTTAGATACGTTAACATTAATTTAATAATAAACAAACACAATGAAATATATTTTTTTCGTTATGTTCAGAATGATTTGGGCGAAATTATTGCATACACAAATTTTCACTTGTGTTATATGGCAACGTGAGCGTTGCTATTTAAGCCAATATAGCAAGTTTTACCTAATCGGCACGACAAGTGAAAATTTGTGTATGCAATAATTTCGCCAAAATCATTCTGAACATAACAAAAAAAAATATATTTCACATCACCTGAAAGCTCTCCGGGTACACACAACTCTGGGTAAACACAAACTCCGGGTAAACACAAACTCCGGGTAAACACAAACTCCAGGTAAACACAACCTCAGGTACAACAATTTCATTTCAGGTACATAATTTCAGGTACAACAGTCGGTACGGTGAATAAGCCAGTAGATAGTCTAAGGCCGTCACCAGCACGAAGAGTCACTCTCAAGGTCTGTCTGTCGAACACTCCAATTGTGTATCTGGGAAAGTTTACACTCTCCAGTTAGAGTTCTGGGAGAGTTTAGAACACTCCAGTAGGAGTTCTGGTGTACACTCTCCATAGGAGAGTCTGGTTTGCACTATCCAGGGGTGTATATGGGAGAGTCTGGTTAGCACTCTCCATAGGAGAGTCAGGTTAGCACTGTCGGTCCAGCCGGACCAGCGGTCTAACATTGGGTTTAATGACATACCCAGTGACTGCCGGCCGGCAGGTGAATTACCTAACTACCGTGTTAGGTAGGAGGCTGCATCACCAATACTAATATATTAATATATTAATATGATTATTCTCCATTCAGATATTCAGTATTTACTGAACCATTTATCTCTTGTTGTACACTGTAATGCAAGAAATCAAAGTTTCAAAATATTTTGTTTTAATACGATCATTAATGTATTACTTAATATACGAATACATAATTTATTGAATATTAAATCTTTAAGTACTGTAATTAGTGCCTCGTCTATCTATCTTCACTGTCAAGAACCTGAACGTTTCAGGTAATGAATCTTACTGATAATAAACCAATTGTGGTTTCCTCCTCAGATTTTCCTTCTCCTCCCTTGGATGGTTTATTAATTACCGTGAAGTTCTTTCCATTCCTGGATACCACAACGTTCACGATCTTAGCTCATATATTTATGATATGTTCATGTCACAACCCTTAATGTGCCTAAAAAGAAGGTCGGCATTCCTCTGCTCTTGGAACCACTGCTGCACAACGCTGGCTGATTGTACAAGATAGTTATCATGAATAAAGACGATTCTCTCAGGAAACAGAAGAGTATAGGCCCTAATAGAAGGAAGCAGGACATCTTCCATTATTTATAGATACTGGCCAGCATTGAAGAGTCGCTAAATGAGTTCATCCTACATTTTGCAGGTTAAAGTACCGCTCCTGCCCTTGTAAATGTTGTCTCGGTCATATCTGTTTGGAGAGGTAAAATACGTATTACTATATTGACGTGGTATTGAAAGAAGGTATTTGTTAACCATTCCTAATGATATAGCATTTCATAATTTGCATCAGAAATGAATGTTTATGTCAATTATTAAGCATCTGTTCCTTCTCCATCAGTGTATTACTGCCATTGAAGGTTGTACAAAAGTTTTTTATCAGTCCTTGCAACACGACTCCAGAAGTCCATTCCTTTATGTAGGTTCTACTGTGCAAAGCCTAGGCGATCCTCAAGGTGTCTTTCTGTGTGTCTGTCTGTCAGCCGTTCTTTTACCGCTGCTGTTCAGTGGTTTATTCCAGCATCATGAAAACAACTTCTGACAGTTCTTGCAAATATTCAAATTCAATTCATTTACTATTTTTACTGCATTATTGAATGGATTTGCTTCCGCAGCGACCCTTATAGATCCAACTGTTCTGCTGACGTTTTCTTTGAGCTCCTGATCTGGCTAGATCATGAATATTACCGTCCTCCTCCCATCTGGTTATCCATGTATACATGTTATCCATGTATATATGGTATCCATGTATACATGTTATCCATGGTATCCAGTGATACTCCTAGTTGGCGAATGATGTCTGAAGGAGAGAGGCAACTCTCCCTTCTCCCAATAATGTGTCCACGTTGAGAATATTGGGTTGCCTGTGATAGCTAACAGACGTGGCAGGTGTTGTCTTCCACACAATTTTAAAAGTCAGGCCATGACCTGGGTATATAATAATAATAATAATAATAATAATAATAATAATAATAATAATAATAATAATAATAATAATATCTTTATTTACTACAAGTACATGTACATGGTATACAGGCCTAACTGACATCAATGACATACTACTATTTAGAAAGCCGCTTGTTATGCTGAGCATTTCGGGCAAATTAGGTCAGTTTTGTCCCAGGATGCGACTCACACCAGTCGACTAACACCCAGGTACCCATTTTAAACTGATGGGTGAACAGGGACAGGGACAACAGGTGTCTTATGGATAACTCCTACAAATACTGCCATTCGAATCTACTCTCCAATGTGTTGAACTTATACACTCCATGGCAGGTAAGAAAGTACATTCCTAATTATTTTATGTAACAGAATATATGTAAATAGGTCGGAGATTTAATACCGTTTTAGTTCTAAATGCTTAAAAAAAATCATAATTGGATTCACTTGTAAATGTTTGTTCAAAAAGCAGGATTACAATCACTCTTAAATCTGCTGACAAACGTTATACCACTGAATGTTTATGAAACTACAACGTCAACATGGTTTGTAAACAGAAATGATTAATGAAAACCATGAAAATACACTCACGCCACAAAACAACCATCATTATCTGAACCACATAATGTATATGAGAATATAAAGCTGCGTATAAACAGATACACAAAACTCACCGGCAATTTATTTTGTCCCCCAGTCATCATCGTCGTTACAAGCTGGGCTAATTCATTCATGGAAGCAGCTTTTACTCCTCTGCTTAATATGTCTGAGTTGCAGACATTAATTCTACCCAGCAGAGCGAGTGGAGAAACTGTTTTCTCCAACATTGCCTTGTTGGTGAAGAAGAATGCATATTGTTTGTTAAAACTATTCTTGAGAGAGTGAATATTGATGGTAAGGGAGAGTGAACATTGATGGTAAAGAAGTGAACATTGATGGTAAGGGAGAGTGAACATTGATGGTAAAGAAGTGAACATTGATGGTAAGGGAGAGTGAACATTGATAGTGAAGGAGAGTGATGGTGACTGTTAGGGGTACATTAATTGTTTGGTAGTGATGTAATAATATAGAGTATTATGTACTGAGGGAAGGGATCGTAATAAGTGTTGTTCGTGGGATGATGGAACAAGGTGATAGTAGTGTATACGAGTCAAACTTGCTCTTTATCATAATGAGTATGTGTATGCACATATACATGCTGTAGCAAATCTCCAAGAAGATATAAACCAAGTTTTCCAATGGGCAACAGAGAACCATATGATGTTCAATGAAGACAAATTCCAAATATACTCTGTTATGGAAAACTGGAGGAAATAATAGCTAGACCTGAGTATACTACAAATTCTAATCACACAATAGAGCGGAAAAGTAATGTGAAAGACCTGGGTGTGGTAATGTCCGAAGACCTCACCTTCAAGGACCACAACAATGCCACTATCACATCTGCGAGGAAACTGATAGGATGGATAATGAGAACATTCAAGACAAGGGATGCTAAGCCAATGATGATCCTTTTTAAATCACTTGTTCTCTCTAGGCTGGAATACTGCTGTACATTAACATCTTCATTCAAGGCAGGTGAAATTGCAGATCTAGAGAATGTACAGAGAACCTTTACTGCATGTATAAGTTCCATCAAACACCTTAACTACTGGGAACGCCTGGAAGCACAAGACTTATATTCACTGGAGCGCAGGCGAGAGAGATATATCTTAATCTACACTTGGAAGATTCTGGAGGGACTTGTCCCTAATATGCACACATAAATCACGCCATACGAAAGCAAAAGACTTGGCAGACGGTGCAACGTACCCCCGGTGAAGAGTAGGGGCGCCACTGGTACACTACGAGAAAACACAATATGTGTCCGGGGCCCAAGACTGTTCAACAGCCTCCCACGAGCCATAAGGGGCATTACCAGTAGGCCTCTGGTTGTCTTCAAGAGGGAGCTGGACAGATACCTAAAGTCAGTGGAAGATTAGCCGGGCCGTGGTTCTTACGTTGGACTACGTGTAGCCAGCAGTAACAGCCTCGTTGATCAGGCCCTGATCCACCGGGAGGCCTGGTCATAGACCGGGCCACGGGGACGTCGATCCCCCGAATGCCCTCCAGGTAGACTCCAGTTAACGTACGAATGAGTGTGCCTACTCGTGACCCAAATTATGCATGTGCATATTTTTTTTTCATGCATATGTGTACATTTGCACATATATGTTTGTGCATAGGTATAAGTGTGGGGACGTGGAAAAGAATTTTTCCTCCGTAAGCCATGCGTGTCGTAAGAAGCGACTAAAGTCCCGAGAGCAATGGGTTAGTAATCCCTTATGTATAAATTACTAAAAATAATAAGATGAAAAAAATTATGAAGGTGGGATGTTTGAATGTGCATGAATGTAGTACAGATGATGAGAAAGATATTATTACACGTGTTATGAATGAAAAGAAGTTGAATGGTGTAGCTCTAAGCGAAACAATGATGAAAGGGGTATGGGAGTTTCAGTGGGGACAAATAAATGGGATTAGGAGTATGTGACAGAGTTAAAGCCTTAAAAGGTATAATCAGTTATGGCAGGAGAAGAGGGAAAATAAATGCAAAAAATAAAGTCTTTTATGGATTAAAATAAAGGTTGGATGCGCAAAGTGGATTATAAGAAATGTTTATGCATTTGGAGAAGAGAGGTGTGTAGCGGAGAGAAAGAGATTTTGAGATGCTAAGTTAGTATTTTAAAAGAGTTTTGATCAAATTGGGAGAGTAATTGTGGTAGGAGACTGATAAAGTGGGAGAAACGGTTATAGAGGGCGTGGTACGAAAGTTTGGGTTATGAAAGTTTTGGTACTTATTTATCCTTTTTTACTTAAGAAAAAAAAAGAACAAGTATTCGAGGTATGATATAGGGCGTAATGACAGTAGTTTGTTAGACTGTGTATTAGTGGATAAAAGGTTGATGGATAGACTTTAGGATGTACATGATAAATACATCGGCCGATTCCAACCAAGGCAGGGTGGCCCGAAAAAAAAAAAATTTCATCATCATTCACTCCATCACTGTCTTGCCAGATGGGTGCTTTACACTACAGTTATAAAACAACATTAACACCCCTCCTTCAGAGTGCAGACACTGTACTTCCCATCTACAGGACTCAAGTCCGGCTTGCCGGTTTCCGTGAATCCCTTCATAAATGTTACTTTGCTCACACTCCAACAGCACGACACGTATTAAAAACCACTTGTCTCCATTCACTCCTATCAAATACGCTCACGCATGCTTGCTGGAAATCCAAGCCCCTCGCACACAAAACCTCTTTTACTCCCTCCCTCCAACCTTTCCTAGGCCGACCCCTACCCCGCCTTCCCTCCACTACAGATTTATATACTCTCGAAGTCATTCTGTTTCGTTCCATTCTCCCTACATGTCCGAACCACCTCAACAACCCCTCCTCAGCCCTCTGAATAATAGTTTTGGTAATCTTGCACCTCCTCCTAATTTCCAAACTCCGAATTCTCTACATTATATTCACACCCCACACTGACCTCAGACATGACATATCCACTGTCTCCAGCCTTCTTCTCGTTGCAACATTCATCACCCATGCTTAACACCCATAAAAGAGTGTTGGTATAACTATACTATCATGCATTCCCCTCTTTACTTCCATGGACAAAGTTCTGTCTCCACAGACTCCGAATTGCACCACTCACTCTCTCCCTCCAATCTGATATCCAATCTTTCGTCACCTAATCTTTATGTTATCCTCATCACCTTACTCTTTCCTATATTCACTTTCAACTGTCTTCTTTTACACACCCTACCAAATTCATTCACCAACCTCTGCAACTTATCTTCAGAATCTCCCAAACGCACAGTGTCATCAGCAAAAAACAACTGTGACAACTCCCACTTTGTATTTGATTATTTGTCTTTTAACCACGCACCTCTTGCCAAGACCCTCGCATTCACTTCTCTTACAACCCCATCTGTAAATATATTGAACAACCACGGTGACATCACACATCCTCTTCTAAGGCCTAAGAATTAAGAGTAAGACGGAGAGCAGGATAGCAGATGAACAAGGAGGCTTTAGGAAAGTTACGGGGTGTGTAGACCAAATGTTTACAGTGAAAGATATAGGTGAACAGTATTTAGATAAGGGTAAAGAGGTTTTTGTGGCATTTATGGATTTGGAAAAGGTGTATGATAGGGTGGATAGGGAGGCAATGTGGCAGATGTTGCAGGTGTATGGACTAGGAGGTAGGTTACTGAAAGCAGTGAAGAGCTTTTATTAGGATAGTGAGGCTCAGGTTAGAGTGTGTAGGAGAGAGGGAGATTATTTCCCAGTAAAAGTAGGCCTTATACAAGGATGTGTGATGTCACCGTGGTTGTTCAACATATACATATATATATATTTCGTGCCTAATATGTAAAACTGGTCAATTAGCAAGAACTCATTTAAAAATTAAGTCTTTTCTTAAATCTTCTCTTATACGTTTAAAGATATATTTTTTTCAGTTATGTTAATGTAAAAATTTATGATTTGGTACCAAAAGCAACTTAGAAAACCTACCTAACCTTATTACAACAAGCGCAATATAATTTAGCCTACCTCAACTAAATATATTTTAGATACGTTTACAATAATTTAATAATAAACAAACACAATGAATTATATTTTTTTCGCTAGGTTCAGAATGATTTTTGCGAAATTATTGCATACACAAATTTTCGCTTGTCTTATATGGTAAGAAGAGCGTTGCTATTTAAGCAAAAATCGCAAGTTTTACCAGGAGCCACGCTCTGTGTGTCATCGCCTCCAACTGCTACACCTCACGTCTCCTCAAGTATATATTATAAGGCCTTGTCGCTTGCCTGTGCATTAGGTTGAGGGAATGACTACCTTCTATAAAATCTAAGAGAATGATCACCTCAAAATAAATGTTTTTACTGTCTCCTGTGTTATATTCTTATGTATTAGTCTGAAGAAGCCTGCTATGCAGGCGAAAGGTTCAGCAATAAACGTTGCACATACATCTTTTTCATCAGTTTGTTGGTATTGTATTATACAAATTTTATGATTAAGAAAGGTCTTTCGTATTTTTGGAGGGATAGATTGTGACTGTTATTGATAAGAGAAAGAAATGTACCTGTACATACTACATTGAATTTTGATTATGAAAATTAATATATTTAATCGGGGAGAAAGGTATAATTGCACTGAAAAAAATTAACTTTTTGGCAACTTTGAAGGATATTACTTTAAATTATTTAAAATTGTAAATAACTGTGTATATAGCGGGATAAAATATGGGAAGATAGAATAAACAGAAAATATAGATAGGTAGACTGATTTGATGAAGGGATAAAGTGCATGTATGTTGGGAGTGATAAAATATGTCATGAATTAGATGAGCGATTGAAAAAATAGTGATAAGGGATGAGAGGAGGAGAATAAAGTTATCAATCCTGAAAATAGGGGAATCAATCATGAAGACGTGGCAATGTCTCGTAATGACAATGACTCAAGATTGAATTTTTTTACAGAAGATTGTTGCTGTTAATAAGATGCTTAAGAAATAATACTGAAGCAAGAACGAAAAATAAAATATCTGAGAAGGTAACTGAACAGTATTGGTTGAGATAAAAGACTTGAATTATCAATGAAAAATATTGCAAAAACGAATTTATGAAAAATGATTGACAGGCAATTGTATACGAGAGAATTGATGGTAGAAAGAATTGTTTCCTACTATCCCTCCTACAATTAAATAAGCTAAACGGCTTGCAGAAGGGAAACAATGGTTAATGGCCATTAATGACATAATTACAGTAGTTTGATTGACAATGTATTACCAGGTTAAAGGTTGATGAGTAAGCTTCTGAATGTAGATTTTACTGAAGGGACGCTAGATATTTGAGATCATTATTTTATGGAAGATATCGTGAGAGATAAAGGTAGATGGAATACGATGGGAATGATATCAGTGAATAAGAGAGAAGTGAGAATGAGTAAATTAAAGGAAGAGACAAATAGGATACTACATAAGCACCTATAGCAAGGTGGGCTAGAGAGTACTGGTAATGAGAGTGACGAAGAATAATGCATAGATCGAGTGGGCAGCATAAGTTTGTAATTATAGGTTTATACTTATAGAAGGGTGAGTGTTAATTGGAAGACAAACGAGGGGAAAGATGAGGAAGGGAGAGGATTTTACTGTGAAAAAGTGATATACGGAGGGCGAAGTGTGGGAAAGTAAGAGAAGTTGAAGGACTGGTGAGTAAAAGTAAAAAGTAGAGCAAGTATTATGAATAAGAAGTTTGGAGCAAGATTAATATATTGAGAATCAATAAGGATCAATTTGATATGGCAGTTACAAAGGTACAGGAAGGATGAAGAAATGTTTTGAAAAGTTCTTAAATATTGATGAATATGGGATGGTAGTTATTTTACCTCAAGCGCTTCCCCTCAAAAGAGTGAGGGGAAACGCATGAGGTAAGGGGTTAAATTGAAAAGGTTCGATAGAGCTGGGATAGATGGGATCAAGACAGAAATGTTGAAAACAGGAAGGAACATAGTTTTGGAATGGTTGGTGAATTTGTTCGGGAAATGAATGAAAAACTAAGAGCCGAGATTGGCTGAGAGAATCTGTAGTTTCTAAGTATAAGAGAAATGGGGACTAAAGATACTGTAGAATAAAAGAGATAAATATGTTGAGAACTTGATTGCATAAAATAAAAATAGGTCTTTTGAAATAAAACAATATACTGTACTGACATAAACTATGAATGCAGAAAAATAATGACATTAGAAATAATGGCGAAAAATTATTTTATTCAAGCCATAATCGACCTGCAGATATAAGCACAATATGCTGATATACTGTAGATTGAACTACACAAAAAAAAAAAAACAGAAATACGGGTCAACAATTACGAGCTCTTGTAATACACTGGCCTTTAATATGTGCAACTCTTACTGACATAAGTGACAAATTAAACAAAAAATGTCCGCCAAAAAATATACATTTAGATCCATCTAATATAAAACTGAGAAGTTTGCTGTCTTTACTGTGAGACATTTCGCACACCATAGGCTTTATCAGTCTAATTCACATACATGGAAATAGAGCTTCTCAAATTATAGCCAGTGGAAGAGGTAAGTGACAAAACAACAGAAACAGACGTGTGTCAAGTTCGCAGAGTCCACTAGTAGCAGCTCGTCAGTTAATAAATTGGGCTGAAGATTTTTGCAGTCGTGACATAGAATCGTGTATATTCTCTTCTAATATTCGCTGCTAATGCTAAATCAGAAACTTGCCTGTCTATACTTCAAAGCTATGTAAAACCGTCTTGTTGATGAAGAAGTGGAGGGAACCTTTAATTAACTACCTTCTCATATTCCTGAATAAGAATGATAAAGCCTACAAGTGGAGTGGGGAGCAGGAATAGGACAGGAAAAACCAAACTACAAAAAGGGGGGACTACTCAGGCATGAGGAACTTCCTACAAGACGTTCAGTGGGAGAGAGAATTGGCATGAAAACCAGTAGAAGAATTGATGGAATATGTGACAACAAAATGCATAGAGGCAGAGGAGAGGTTTGTTTCCAAGGGAAACATAAGTAATGGGAAGACCAGAACGAGTACTTGGTTCACCCAGAGGTGTAGGGAGGCAAAAACTAAGTGCACTAGAGAATGGAAAAAGTACAGAAGACAAAGGATCCAGGAAAATAAAGAAATTAGCCGAAGAGCCAGAAACGAATATGCACAGGTAAGAAGGGAGACTCACCGACAATACTAAAATGACATAGCTTCGAAAGTCAAGTCTGACCCGAAGCTGTTGTATAGCCACATCAGGAGGAAAACAACAGTCAAGGACCAGGTAATCAGGCTGAGGAAGGAAGGTGGGGAGTTCACAAGAAACAACCAAGAGGTATGAGGAGCTCATCACTGAGATTTAAAAAGTATTTACAGTGGAAAGAAGGACTCCATGAATTCAGAATAGGGAGGTACACCAACAAGTGATGGATGAAATACACAGAACCGAGGAGGAGGTGAAGAAGCTGCTATGTGAACTTGATACCTCAAAGGCGGTGGGACCAGACAACATCTCCCCGTGGGTAATTAGAGAGGGAGCAGAGATACTGTTTGTGCCACTAACAAAAATCTTCAACACATCCATTGAAAATACTGCTAGGAATTGACCAGGTGGACACAGACAGGATGTTACAGAGATGTGACACAGAAACAAGGGGTCACAGGTGGAAGCTGAAAACTCAGATGAGTCAAAGAGATATTAGGAAGTATTTCTTTAGTCATAGAGTTGTCAAGAATTGGAATAGTCTGGCAAGTGATGTAGTGGAGGCAGGAACTATACATAGTTTTATGATGAAGCTCATGGAGCAGGGAGAGGACCTAGTAGCGATCAGTGAAGAGGCGTTACCAGGAGCTGAGTCTCGACCCCTGCAACCACAAATAGGTGAGTACACACACACACACACACACACACACACACACACACACACACACACACACACACAGATACCTAGAAGGCGATGGGCCCAGATAACATTTCTTCATGGGACCTGAGGGAGCAGAAGAACTAAGTGTGCTGCTAGCAGCAGTCTTCAATAAATCTATCGAAAAGGGGCAACTGCCTGAGGTGTGCAAGACAGTAAATGTAGTCCTAGTCGATTACAGGCCAGCGTCACTGACATGCATAGTATGGAAAATCCTAGAGAAGCTTGTCAGGAAAATAGTGGTGGAGCACATGGAAATGATTTAGCTCATTCATGACAATCAGCACGACAAGGTAACAGAAGAAAGACAGGAGAGAGAGGATGGGTAGACAGTACATTTTTGAACTGTAAGAAGGCTTTCGACAGAGTACCAAACAATAGATTGGTTCAGACACTAGAGGAGCAGGCAGGAATAGTAGGAAAAAAAATAAAAAAATCGGGGAATACCTGACACGAAGGTAATAACAAGTGTTGGTACGTGATGAGATGCTACTGCTTGAATAAGTGAATGATGTGATGGAAGGAATAGATTCTGAAGTGTGCCTGTTTGCTGATGTGTAAATAATGAGGAGAATACATGCGGACGAGAATCAGGTAAAATTAAAAGGGAATTCTACACAGGCTGTAAGCTCGTCCCACAAAAGGCTCTGGGACTTTAACCCCACCAAGTCAAAAGTCATGAGGCTTTATGAAGGACAAAGAAGACCACAGACGGAGTACAGGGGTGAACATTATACCTAGTACGTCCACTGAGGGGCACATCAGCCAAATAACCGCTGCAGAATAGGGTGCCTAGCAAACCTAAGAACAGCATTTCGACATCTAAGTAAGGAGTCATTCACGACACTACACCGTGTATGTCAGGTCCATCCTGGAGAATGCAGTACTAGTGTGGATAATTTACATTTGTAGAACACCATCAATTTGTTCAGGAAAACAGAAAATACTGTACTTATCTTTGTTGCTGGGTCAGCTTTCTGCAGCTGCACCCAGAACGCTCCTCCGGTGTGACACAGTTTGTTCTACCACCACATAGCTGTTGGGGACAAGTAAGTGTAAAGTGAGTATGTGAATAATTGCCCCTGAGGAGCATATAGCAATACACATTCAGTAACTGAATACTGAAGAATGTTGGGTACTCACTGGGCTGGGCTAAAAAGCCCACACCTCACTGCCGACTATAGAAAGATTTTGAACCCCTTGTGACACAAGAACTGTGCAGTTCCCTGCATGACAAGTAAGATCAAACCTATGTCGCTCTTTGTAATGTGAGCTTAGGTGTTGTATGCACCTACTCGACAGGTATCCGTTGTATTGATTGAAGAATAATTGTCTTACGGTGCACAGTTAGTCTATTAAAATAGTTTGTGTGGAGAACTATTTTAATAGACTAACTGTCACCAGCTTATTCTTCAATCAATCAACGGATACCTGTCAGTAGTGCATCAACACCTAAGCTCACATTACAAAGATTACTTCGGATTTGGCATTGCATTAGGGCATTTGGAACATCCCTCAAGTTTTTTGTCTATTCTGGATCTCTGCCATGAAAAGATGAGCCTGTGCTACCTAGTCTTAAGTTTGGTGCACATCTAGCAACTCATGACTTGCACTAATACTCTTGCAACATAAGGAAGAAGGAACCATCATCCACCCACCTCAGTACAAACTCCACCTTCACACCAACCACCCATAGTTCCCCATCAGATCTCCCACTTTCCCAACCCCAACATACCCCCCAGACTACGGTTTTAGACAGTACTCTTAATTGTCCTTCAATCGTTGTCTATTCACGGTAATGTCACTACAAGAAGCTGCGCACACTTCTCTGAAATATTCCGCTAATGTAGATTGTCTTTTATGCACATAAACACGTGGAACAGTGTTCTATATTCGTTATCCCGGCATTAATGTTCCCCCTTGCAGGTTATAAAGCAATCTAATAAACGGTGCTCTCCGCTGGCCCGGCGTGCCCTGGGCATCCCCCGATACACAAATTAAGTGTCAATCAAGTATGTTTCTTTAGCTTGCCAAACTTCTATAGGAAGCAATGCAGAATGCTTGATATCTTTATGTCTGGGCTTAGACGACTGTGTATGCTATCTTTAACATGGTACTAAAGTGGATGTAGGATTTTCTTAATTTTCCTACTACTGTAAGAGTTCGATTGTCTCTCATTAACCCATCCTAGTTACAACAGTGGTCAGCCGTGACGTATCTTACAAGGAAGTGGTGTGTCTAGTGACTGGTACATGCTGGTAAATCATCTGTGTCCAATTATATATATATATATGTCGTGCCGATTAGGTAAAACTGGTCAATTAGCAAGAACTCATCTAAAATTAAGTCTTTTCTAAAATTTTATCTTATACGTTTAAAGATATATTTTTTTCATTTATGTTAATGTAAAAAATTATAATTTTGTACCAAAAGAAACTTTGAAAACCTACCTAACCTTATTACAACAAGCACAATTTAATTTGGCCTAAGCCAACTAAATATATTTTAGATACTTTAACATTAATTTAATAATAAACAAACACAATGAAATATATTTTTCGTTATGTTCAGAATGATTTATGAAATTATTGCATACACAAATTTTCACTTGTCTTATATGGCAAGGTGAGCGTTGCTATTTAAGCCAAAATAGCAAGTTTTACCTAATCGGCACGACATATATATATATATATATATATATATATATATATATATATATATATATATATATATGTCGTGCCGATTAGGTAAAACTTACGATTTTACTTAAATAGCAACGCTCTTCTTGCCATATAAGACAAGCGAAAATTTGTATGCAATAATTTCGCCAAAATCATTCTGAACCTAACGAAAAAATATATTTCATTGTGTTTGTTTATTATTAAATTAATGTTAACGTATCTAAATTATATTTAGTTGGGTTAGGCTAAATTAAATTGCGCTTGTTGTAATAAGGTTAGGTAGGTTTTCAAAGTTTCTCTTCGTACAAAATTACAAATTTTTACATTAACATAAATAAAAAATATATCTTTAAACGTATAAGACAAATTTTAAAAGGACTTAATTTTAGACGAGTTCTTGCTAATTGACCAGTTTACTAATCGCACGACATTATATATATATATATATATATATATATATATATATATATATATATATATGTCGTGCCGATTAGGTAAAACTTGCGATTTTGGCTTAAATAGCAACGCTCACCTTGCCATATAAGACAAGTGAAAATTTGTGTATGCAATAATTTCGCCAAAATCATTCTGAACATAACGAAAAAATATGTTTCATTGTGTTTGTTTATTATTAAATTAATGTTAACGTATCTAAAATATATTTAGTTGGGTTAGGCTAAATTAAATTGCGCTTGTTGTAATAAGGTTAGGTAGGTTTTCAAAGTTTCTCTTGGTACAAAATTATAAATTCTTACATTAACATAAATGAAAAAATATATCTTTAAACGTATTAAGAAAATTTTAGAAAGGACTTAATTTTAGATGAGTTCTTGCTAATTGACTAGTTTTACCTAATCGGCACGACATATATATATATATATATATATATATATATATATATATATATATATATATATATATATATATATATATATATATATATATATATATATATATATATATATATATGCAGAAGTGGAGCAGAATTCTTCCTCCATAAGCCATGCGTGTCATAAGAGGCGACTAAAATTCAAGGAGAAAGGGGCTAGTATCCCCTTCTCCTTTATACATTACTAAAGTTAAAAACAGATTCCCACCAAGGCAGGGTGGCCCGAAAAAAGAAAAACTTTCAAAATCATTCACTTCATCACTGTCTTGCCAGTGGCGTGCTTACACTACTGTTAAAAAACTGCAACATTAACACCCCTCCTTCAGAGTGCAGACACTGTACTTCCCATCTCCAGGACTCAAGTCCTCACATTATCAAGGACCTGTAAAAATAGTAGAACAGTAGAAGGCTTTTCAGGTTGAGATATCACCTCACATATGACATTACACCCGTCCCCGTATGATTTGGGTTAGAGTGTCAAGGACCTGTCACACATAGCTTAGGCTCTTCATTATTAGTTATAGATGAATCTAATTTGTTTAACCCTAAACCATTATTTATTTTAAAATCAATGCTACTTTTTATGAAGATTTATTCAGTTATATTTCTCTCAACCATTAACCTGCTTGATACAACTTTCTCGTTATAATCCCTCACGTGAATAAACAGGGCATTAAACCCTTAGCCAGTTATAATGTTATATTTAAGTTGTAATCTTAGTTCAAGGATTTTCCCAGTTTGTCCGTAATAAACTTCATTACATTTTTCACATGGAATCGTTAAGGACAGGATTCCCTGTTAAAGGTTTTAAAGACAAGGGAGAACCACAGTATTCTTAGACGAATATGATTGTTTGTCCTTTTAAGAATTGTAAAAGTTACTTCTATCAATTCTGGAAGGATTCATCAGTAAAGTATTTTGGTCATTTTAGATCATTAGCTATATCATAAATCTTCACGATTTCTTCATCTATGAACTCCGGGCTGCAGATACGCAAAGCTCTCAAAAACATGAATGACAATACAGCAAGTTTAACTCTGTCATAATGTAAAGAATTATAGTGCACATAATGACAGTAGTTTGTTGGACTATGTATTGGTAGATAAAAGACTGTTCAGTAGACTTCAGGATGTACATGTTTATAGAGGGGCCACAGATATATCAGATCACTTTTTAGTTATAGCTACAGTAGGAGTAAAAGGTAGATGGGATAGAAGAAAAATAGAAGCAGTAAGTAAGAGAGAGGTGAAGGTTTATAAACTAAAAGAGGAGGCAGTTAGGGTAAGATATAAACAACTGTTGGAGGATAGATGGGCTAGTGAGAGTGTAGGCAATGGGGTCGAAGATGTATGAGGTAGATTAAAAATGTAGTGTTGGAGTGTTCAGCAAAAGTTTGTGGTTACAGGCGAGTGGGTGCGGGAGGGAAGAAGAGCGATTGGTGGAATGATGATGTAAAGAGAGTAGTAAGGGAGAAAAAGTTAGCATATGAGAGGTTTTTACAAAGTAGAAGTGATGCAAGGAGGGAAGAGTATATGGAGAGAAAAAGAGAGGTTAAGAGAGTGGTGAAGCAATGTAAACAGAGAGCAAATGAGAGAGTGGGTGAGATGTTATCAACAAATTTTGTTGAAAATAAGAAAAAGTTTTGGAGTGAGATTAATAAGTTGAGGAAGCCTAGGGAACAAATGGATTTGACAGTTAAACATAGGAGAGGAGAGTTATTAAATGGAGAGTTAGAGGTATCGGGAAGATGGAGGGAATATTTTGAGGAGTTGTTAAATGTTGATGAAGACAGGGAAGCTGTGATTTCGTGTATAGGGCAAGGAGGAATAACATCTTGTAGGAGTGGGGAAGAGCCAGTTGTGAGTGTGGGGGAAGTTCGTGAGGCAGTGGGTAGAATGAAAGGGGGTAAGGCAGCTGGGATTGATGGGATAAAGATAGAAATGTTAAAAGCAGGTGGGGATATAATTTTGGAGTGGTTGGTGCTATTATTTAATAAATGTATGGAAGAGGGTAACGTACCTAGGGATTGGCAGAGAGCGTGTATTGTTCCTTTGTATAAAGGCAAAGGGGACAAAAGAGAGTGCAAAAATTATAGGGGAATAAGTCTGTTGAGTGTACCTGGTAAAGTGTATGGTAGAGTTATTATTGAAAGAATTAAGAGTAAGACAGAAAGCAGGATAGCAGATGAACAAGGGGGCTTTAGGAAAGGTAGAAGGTGTATAGACCAAGTGTTTACAGTGAAACATATAGGTGAACAGTATTTGGATAAGGGTAAAGAGGTTTTTGTGGCATTTATGGATTTGGAAAAGGCGTATGACAGGGTGGATAGGGGGGCAATGTGGCAGATGTTGCAGGTGTATGGAATAGGAGGTAGGTTACTGAAAGCAGTGAAGAGTTTTTATGAGGATATTGAGGCTCAAGTTAGAGTGTGTAGGAGGGAAGGGGACTATTTCCCAGTAAAAGTGGGCCTTAGACAAGGATGTGTGATGTCACCATGGTTGTTCAATATATTTATAGATGGGGTTGTAAGAGAAGTGAATGCGAGGGTCTTGGCAAGAGGTGTGGGGTTAAAAGATAAAGAATTAAATACAAAGTGGGAGTTGTCACAGTTGCTTTTGCTGATGACACTGTGCTTTTGGGAGATTCTGAAGAGAAGTTGCAGAGGTTGGTGGATGAATTTGGTAGGGTGTGTAAAAGAAGAAAATTGAAAGTGAATATAGGAAAGAGTAAGGTGATGAGGATAACAAAAAGATTAGGTGACGAAAGATTGGATATCAGATTGGAGGGAGAGAGTATGGAGGAGGTGAATGTATTCAGATATTTGGGAGTGGACATGTCAGCAGATGGGTCTATGAAAGATGAGGTGACTCATAGAATTGATGAGGGAAAAAGGGTGAGTGGAGCACTTCGGAGTCTGTGGAGACAAAGAACTTTGTCCATGGAAGTAAAGAAGGGAATGTATGAGAGTATAGTTTTACCAACACTCTTATATGGGTGTGAAGCATGGGTGATGAATGTTGCAGCGAGGAGAAGGCTGGAGGCAGTGGAGATGTCATGTCTGAGGTCAATGTGTGGTGTGAATATAATGCAGAGAATTCGGAGTTTGGAAATTAGGAGGAGGTGCGGGATTACCAAAAGTATTATCCAGAGAGCTGAGAAGGGGTTGTTGAGGTGGTTCGGACATGTAGAGAGAATGGAACGAGACAGAATAACTTCGAGAGTGTATAAATCTGTAGTGGAGGAAAGGCGGGGTAGGGGTCGGCCTAGGAAAAGTTGGAGGGAGGGGGTAAAGGAAGTTTTGTGTGCGAGGGGCTTGGACTTCTAGCAAGCATGTGTGAGCGTATTTGATAGGAGTGAATGGAGACAAATGTTGTTTAATACTTGACGTGCTGTTGGAGTGTGAGCAAAGTAACATTTATGAAGGGATTCAGGGAAACCGGCAGGCCGGACTTGAGTCCTGGAGATGGGAAGTACAGTGTCTGCACTGTGAAGGAGGGGTGTTAATGTTGCAGTTTTATAACTGTAGTGTAAAGCACCCCTCTGTCAAGACAGTGATGAAGTGAATGATGATGAAAGTTTTTCTTTTTCGGGCCACCCTGCCTTGGTGGGAATCGGCCGATGTGTTAATAAAAAAATAAAAAAATAAAAAATAAAGAGAGTTATATTTTTTGTATATTCTATATGTCTTAATTATTAAAGAATAATTTTATTCGTGAAGAAGGGTATGGAGACGTTTTATACTTCCTATTCCAGGTAAGTAAGAAAATCAGGGACAGGGACTCTGGTAAACAATGCTGTTACGTCAAAACTCACAAGCGTAAAGTCATGTGAACATTTAGTTTCTCGAGTCTCTCTGTAAAGCCAATGTTGTTTTTAATATGCGCAGCCGAAATCCTCCCGACGATGGGAGTTAAAAGTTTAACCATTTATATAGTTTATACGTTGTGGAGACTACTGAACTTATAATAGGACGAACTGTGTTCGATGCTTTATTACTCTTTATTAACCCATCAAGATATGATAGAGTTGCCGACTTGGATGAAAAATATTTAATTAATTCATCATTCCCCTTCGTTGTAAGACGTTTATTGAAGTGGCAATTGACCTGGTCAAGTGGGTTCTTAATGAGCGTTTTCACACGTTTCATTATCACTCAGTAGATGGTTCATTTTACGTGAATACTGTCTTATCCAAAATGACAAACACATTATATTTATCGCTCCTTGTGAGAGGCAAAGTCTCATCGCTCAAGAGTTGCCAGTTGTGAAACACAGGACAGACTAAAGATCCATATACCATCCCTTTACAAATATTATGTTTCAAGTGTCAAGTCACCATGTTTTTCCAGCATGTAAATAAGACTTTGCTAGATTTACATAATTAACATCCTTCGCTGTGGGCGCAAAATTTAATCCAAACCTTAGCGCTGCTTGCTGATCACTTTTTAATTCTTTGCTAGACAAGTTGATAACAAACTTTGGGATCGCATTTGTGGTCCAGACATTCTGTGCTATAAAATTATTTAGCTTCCTAGTATGAATGCGTTCGGTGTTCTCCCTTGCTTCTAAGTTCTCTATAAATATAGCAAAGTAGGTAGTCGTACAAGGCTGCGGGAATCTTGTTAATGCCAGCAAATAAAACCCACCTAAATTCCATCAATATAACGACATTTATCTTTACAAACATACAGGGTCTAAAGCCATTAACAAACAACAAAATTCCTTACATGAAGGGACTGCTCATGGAGACAAATGCATTGTTTGCAGCTTTCACAGAGACCCACATAAAGGATCATTTTGACGACAAAATATGGATCCCAAGTTATAACAGATTCAGATGCGAAAGACTAAGCAGACAACAAGGGGGCTGGCTTGTTCGTCACAGAGTCGCTCATTTGCTCAGAACTACTAAACACCTCAAATGATGTAGTTGAAGTCTTGGCAGTAAAGATTGAAAACCAAAACCTTGTGTTTGTGGTTGTATACAAGCCTCCAGATGCAACTTCCCAGCAATTCCAGGAACAGCTTTTGAAAATTGACCACTGTTTGGGAAATCTCCCAACTAATTTACCAAACATCTTGCTACTGGGACACCTAAAATGAGACAAATAAGAGACACCTAAAATGGAGGAATGTAGCAAATAATATTTTAGCAGAGATCCCCAGGAGGCAGCTCAGATGAAAATTCACACACACCAAATTACCTTCAAACCAGCAAATATTGAAGCCTACACGACTAGAAAATACGCTGGACCTCATCTTCATTAACAACGATGATCTGATGTATAATATAACCGTATCAAAGACAATTCTCTCAGATCACAACATAAAAGAGGTACAGACATGTATGGACGGAGCTCCTGATCAGCAAAATGTGATCAGTTATGATGGTGGTTTCACAAACTTCAACTTCAGTAACAAAAACATACGATGGGAACAAGTCAACCTTGTCCTAAATGAAACTAGATGGGAAGATATCCTAAACAAAACGGATCCGAACCTTCGCCTAGAAAAAAATAACTCTCTGGCACTTCAGGCCTGTCTGCTCAAGGTACATTACATTAAGAAAAAAAACAGAAGATGTAAACTAGAAAGAGAGAGACGCTCCCTATACAGGTGACGGCGAAGAATCACAGCTGCTGAGAGGGGCCAATATATCTGATATACGAAGGGAGACACTGATCAGAGAAATAGCAAATATCGAACTTAAGCTTAGGGAATCTTACATTAGACAAGAATCTCAGGAAGAACTAAAAGCCATAAAGAAAATTGAAAAAAAAAATACTTCTCTTATGCCAAATCTAAAGATAAAAATAACATCCAGTATTTGTCCCCTGCTTAGGCGAGATGGGACATACACAGATGACAGCAAGGAAACGAGTGAGATACTAAAGTCCCAATACGACTTGGTTTTCAGCGAGCCGTTAACCAGACTAAGGGTCGACAGTCTAAATGAATTGATACAGGACCATGAATCATCCCCTCCTGACATAATTAATTACATAATGAACACACTGTTAACGATGTGAAAACTTTTTTTTTTAAACACCATTATATAATACATATATTGAAACCCTTGAAAACAAGGGCAAAACACAATGTAACTTAGTACACCCCACAGGGTACATAATATACCTATTTCACTCTGAACGACAGCAGAACATAAACTACAATATCAATAACGGTAAGGAAAATATCCCACAAACTGTTATAATGACATACTTGATGCATAACATTGAAAGTTACCAATAATACAAAACAATAGCACCTCACAGGCATCACTCACAGGCCTCACAGGACCTGACAGAAACATACACCATCCACTCATAACTTCTAGCCATTCTGCTAGCTCAGTACTTGCAGCATCATCATATCTCAAGTGCCATACTGTACATAGGACGAAAAAAAACCCCGAAAGAAACCCAAAAGGCTGCAAACAGGGAAAGCCACACCATAATGAAACCCCACACCTACCCCCCCGTCCTCAGTCCCCAAAGTTCACACAAAACGTGACACACAACTCCATGCATCCCCCTGCCAGTCCAAAGTCAGGGTACATATTCTCAAAATGAGTCGTCCCCCATCAACCCCTCCCCCACAACACAACACACACTTTCCCACTCTACATTCATGCCTAAATGAAACCAAGACAAACACTCCCTCAACCTAACCCATCCCTGGTAAATAGCCCCTTTCATCTTAACACTCCCCACCCCCAACAACCCCCACCATGAGTTCCCTATAACCATCAGTAAAAACCCTAGCCCACCCCTCCCCATATAATAACCTGTTCCTACATTTCGTTCTATACCTAGCCGCAGCAATAGCCCTTATCTGCACACCCCCAGGTTGTTCCCTCAAAGCCCAGGATACGGTCACACAATCCACTGCCAAATACATGAGCCCCTCCTAACACATCCCTCCACCCCCTATATCTAAACACATAAACCTCAATGCATTAATCCCCCCTTCCCCCATTTCTCTTACGACTCCCCCACCCAACACTGGACGTCCTCGAGGTGATCAGAAAAATATAACCCATGATACTTTGTGTCCTCTCCTCCCACCTAACACACCGGGCATCCCCTGCTAACCCCATTTTGAACAAAACTGCCCTGGAAGCAAGTACCCCATGCAAAAACCTAAACACAGTTGCAAATAGGATACAGGCAGGATGGCAGTACAGTATACCTGTGGCACATGTGAAAAGGCTCTTGGGAAAAAATCCAGAATCACATGCAACTTTTGCTTTTCAAAACATCATGTCACATGTTCAAGAATTAACACAGCAACCAAAAATGACATCTATCTAGAAAGGTGTTTCTGGATCTGCAACAAGGATGTGGAACTATGGACAGATATCAGGAAATCACTCAGGAGGTTAATGAACAATAAGCATGAAAAAAAAAGAGGAACTATTGAATAGTCTCCCCGGTATATATAGAACATGGGAAGATAGGAGAGGATTAAAGTCTAACACACAGAATGACCAGTCATAACAATTGACCCAAAAATAAACAGTCATCCACTGGAAAAAAACACAGGAGACAAAAAAATTAGCTAACTCAGCCCCCAGCCCTAGGACTGACCCAGACTCAGCCCCCAGCCATAGTGAAAATCCAGATATGGTTAAAGACTAATCCACAGCCACCACAACCATAGCCTCTAGTACAGACAGATATAATAGGGGAGTCCACTTCCAGGAAAAATGTTGGCCCCATGTCATCAAAGGAGGAAAGTGCAGATAAAGAGGAAAACCAAGGAGTGGAAAGAGAGGAAGAAAACGCAGATAATTCGGCAGATCTTTGGGAAGAGAGAAAATCAGTAAATATAGGCAGTCAAAACATTTGCAGATTCTATGCAAAAGGTATGTGCCTATGTGGCAGAGCTTGCTGGAATAAACAGACCATAAAATGTGCCAAGATGTTAAGGAAAGGAAAGTGTCTTTCAACAAAGAGTGCAGATACTTCCATCCAGTAATGTGTCAAGCTTCAACACAGTCCAGAGAATGTTATGACCTGAGCTGCCCAGACCACCATATAAAGGGAACAGTACGCTACAGAGAAAGCAGGGAAAGGGAAAATGAACAGCAGCTCATCAGCTCACCAGCTCATCAGGGCCGGATGAACAATCAAAGTCAGTACTGGAGAAACCAGGGGTATTGGCACCGGGGGCCATACCAGGTAGGACATCACCAGTGGTACTAACGAAACACAAAGAAAGACCAAACATCCCAAATGGTAACCCCTGCTTCATATTTGCAAATATTCAGGGTCTGAAATCAAATAAAAATGACAAAGTTAGTTATGTTAGTGGACTCCTAACAGAAGCGAATGCCATGTTTGGAGCATTTACAGAAACACACAAGGGATGTTTTGGACTTAGAGATTAAGATAGAAAACTATAACATGTATAGATGTGATATAATTAATAGGTCACAGGGAGGAGTAGGACTCTATGTAAAAGATACTCTCTGTTGCACGGAAGTGTTGAACCCTACGAATGATATAGTAGAAATCCTCGGCATTAAAGTGGAAAATAGGAATCTAGTAATTATCCTAGTATACAAGCCACCATCAGCAACTGCGGCGGAATTCACAGATCAGTTAAGGAAGATAGATAGCTATCTTGATAGGCTAGAGAATCCCACCCCAAACATTTTACTCCTTGGAGATTTTAATCTCCCTCATGTAAAATGGAAGATGAGGCAACATAATGTTATACCAGAAATATATATCCTGGAAGCACCCTGACTCAACAGGCACATACCCGGGAACTAATGAGGCTTTGTGAAAAGTACTCATTAAACCAACAGATAATTGATCTCACTAGAAATGAAAATACCCTGGATTTGATATTCACAAACAACGAGGAATTAATCAGACATAACAGTTACAAAAACAATATACTCTGATCATAACATCATAGAAGTTCAAACGAGTATTAACTCATGGTTAGGGAACTGCAGCACTAATGTTAGAGACGGAATGTTCAGTAAGTTTAATTTTAATAACCATAGAATTGACTTGGAAAAAATAAACCAAGAGCTATCAGACATATCATGGGAATCAGATATGAGCACCCTAAATCCCCACCAGTGCATAGAGAAGCTGAATACAGAAGCATACAAGGTATGTATGAAGCACATACCATTGAGGAAACCAAGAAGAAGATCAGATATAGAGAGAGAGCGTAGGAGATTGTACAGAAGAAGAAAACGGGTTACTGAATTGTTGAAAAACACAAATATGTTGCAACAGAGGAGAGATAGCCTTAGCCGAGAGATCACTGAATTAGAGCAAAAACTTAAGATGTCATACCTAACAGAAGAAGTACAAAGGGAAAAAAGAGCCATACAGGATATTGCATGAAACCCAAAATATTTCTATTCCTTTGCAAAATCCAAGCTAAGAACTACCTGTAGAATTGGACCATTATTGAGAGGAGATTCGTATACTGCCGATGAACAGGAATTGAGTGAAATCCTAAAAGGACAGTATGAATCAGTGTTCAGCAACCCACTAAATGACAGCAAGGTAGGAAATGCAGAAATATTTTTCACTCCAGCAGAAGGCCGTGCAGACCACCTAACCGACATTAGTACAAATCCCATAGATTTCGAAAAAGAAATGGACAACATGCCCACTCACTCAGCAATTGGACAAGATTCATGGAATGCTTTATTTATAAAGAAGTGCAAAGTAAATCCCCGCCACATGCCATATCTTACTATAAACCAAAACATTCACCACAATCACATGCTGCAACATAGTTAACCCCCCCGGCCTCCACCCATTTATCCATTGTATTGCCCTAGTCATTACACCTCCCACAGTAACACGTCTCGCTTCACCCAAATCATTCATAAAAATGATACCACATATCTTTAATCTATCGGCAACTGACCACCCACACCTCAACCCCAACCCCCCACCTACGTCCCCACTTCCAATAGGTGAGACTTGGCCCTATTAATCCTCATACCTGTTGCTCTCCCAAAAATCCCCATGATCGTCCCTACAGCCTCCAAACTCCTCTCCCTCCTCACAAGCACCGTTGTATCATCCACATAACCAATAATACCCACATCCCTGCTTAAACTCCCACACCCCCTTCCACTCCTGCCTTAACTGATCTATACAATGGGTACTGCAGACAAGCAAAAATCATTTGCGACAGGGGACAACCCTGCTGCAACCCCTTTCACCCACCAACCCAATAACCTGTACTCTCACTCTTGCTTCCCTATATAATGTCTCAGACCAGAGTACAATTTCTTCCCCAAAACCCTGCCTCCTCATAATCCTCCACAGCATTTCCCTATCTACACTATCATATGCTACCTCCCAATCCAATGCAAGGACTCCCCCCCCCCTCTTCCCCTTCCTCAATAAATTTCCTAATCGTTTCATGCCCCCTCGCCATACGCCTGCCAGGTATACCATACTGCCCTTCCTCTACCACCCCACCAACCACCCTCTTAATCCTATTCCTCAACACTTTTGCAAAAATCTTATAATCAGTGCACATTAACGATAATCCTCTATAATTCTTGATTCTATCTCTCTCTCCTCGCTTGCCCACCAATACCACCACCCCAGTACGCTGAGTCAACCCCATCCTCTTTCATACCATTAAGAACCCTAACCAAACACTCCTTTAGGACACCCCAATGAATTACATAACAGTCATTAGGGATCCCATCCATCCCCGGCGCCTTTCATTTACTCAAACAACTCACAGCTCCCCAAACCTCGTCCTCACTAATCACCCCACCCCCCATTTCCTCCCTATCCTCATCCCCCAGTCTCTGCACAATTCCCACTTCCACAATATCACCCTCCTGTCCCCCTCATTCCCCAACCCTCAAGTATCTCTCAAACCACAACGTTAAATATAAACTTATAGCCTCAGTCGACCTCATTACCTGCCCCAACACATACCCCTCAACATCATTCTCCACCACCATCCTCGATACCATCATTCCCTCCCTCCGTTTTCTACAATTTATATACACACATGCCGACAGCCTATCACCCCATAGAGCCTTCTCAAGCCCACCACATAATCGAATTGCATCAAAATGCTCATTTTGCAGTACACACAACCTATCCTTAAGTTCCTCCATCTCGACCATATGTCGACCCTACATACCCTCACAACAAAGCCCCAGCTGTCCCTCCAAATACTTCTCCAGACCATACCTCCACTGTGCTTCCTCCCGTCCCCTTAACCTATAAAATTTTCTGATAGCTGGCTTAGCCACCCCTTCCCACCATCCTACCACATCTTCCACCACTTTCCCTTGCCCCCTCATACACTCCCACCACTCCTTAAAGCATGCCCTACCCTCCTCCCCATCCAATAGCCGCACGTTTAATTTCCAATGACCCGTATACCACTGTACCATTCCCTCCCATGCCAGTTCCACCACAACCCCTCTTTGGTCAGAAAACCCCACATCCACACACCTCACCTCCCCTACATCCACAACCCTAGACAAGTAAATCCCACCACATCTACAACCACAGCACTCCCCAAAACGTCCCTCAACACGCCCAATTCACATCCCGCCCCTCTTGGCTCGACATCCTTCTTCCTAATAATACTGTTCCAATCACCCCTTATCATCACTACTGCTGCCATACCTCCCAAGAAAAAAACCAACTGATCCCTAACAAAATCCTTCGTGATCCTCCTACTGCTCCCAGCTGGCAAATAACCTCCCACAAAAGTCACTGTCACACCTCCCCAGTTCCCATCGACCTTCACCACCCTCCCCTCCTCCCATGCCAAAAGCTGAAAGGGGTTATTTCCGTTCACTACTACCGCTACCCCACCCTTGAACTTACCTGAACAACCCGCATACACTCTATACCCAGGCAGCAAAAGATCTCTTCCACACTTATAGTTATATTCCTGCAAAAACGCCACATCAATCGCCAGATGTCTTAAAGTCCCCGCTACCCACAATCTTCTCACTTCATCCTTCAGCCCATTAACGTTTAACGTGAGGCACCTGAAAATGCTAGAGGTGGTTTTCCCTTAGACCTTCCAGCCCTGATCGATGCCTGTTTTCCAGCCCCTAGACGGGTGCTTTGTACCCTTCGCCCCACTCACACCATCTACAATCTTGGATGCCTTATGAGACGCTTCAACCCATACCTTTTTACCGGTCCCTTGACCAGGAGTCAGGATGTCATCTTCTTCACTTCCCAACGACCTCTTGCGAGAATCACTACTAGCCTCCATTTCCAACCCTTCATCCTCCTGATGCACTAACACTTGCACCTCTTGCACATTCAAGTGCAAAGCCTCCAGGCTGTCTTCCCCCAGCCTACCCACTTCACCCAATAACCCACCACGAGGGCTCACAGAACCCTCAATCACCTCCCCCTGGGTACTGTCCAACAGTCCATGCAATACCTCATGCAAAACTGCCTCCAAACCCATATCCAATGGCAATTCCTCTTGCACAAGACGTTCCTCACACACTTCCACTCCCTGCGACTGCACCGGCAGGGTCTCACACACGTCCACTGTTCCCTGTACTATGTCATTTCACTTTCCCACCGATGCCACAACATCACTGTCCCTCCTCACTTCCTCAGGCACATCCTGATAAATCCCAGAGTGCATCCGGAATGGTCATCTCTGTCGCCTCTCACAATCAGCCGCAATATGCTCATAAGAGTCATATAGTCTACAAGTACACCTTTGCCCGGCATAAGTCACATAAACCTGCGACCTAAACTCCTCCCACACTACATAGGACGGAATAGGCTTCCGTAAAGTCATCTTCAAGTTGAAGGACCCTTCTGGGACTCCTGCATAAAAACCTTCAATCCACCTTCCCATAGCTGCATAATGTATCACACGATACTCCGAAAATGCAGCTCTCACATCCTGCTCCATCGCTTCAAATAAGAGATTCCTAATTTTTACCCAAGTGTAATGTCGGGAGACATCCTTGAGCTTCACCTCCACTGCGGCAGTAACAGGAAGGCATACTTCTTCATACTTTTCCACAAGTTTGTCATACACAGCCGCCGTGGTAGCTTGATGAAAATCCTCGCTCTCCCATTCAATGCAGTGCTATAAATGTCTCCATGCTCAATTCCATATGCCTCTCTGAAGATAGCTGGCAGCAAAACTCATTTGTAGGGTAAATGGCTCCTTTTACCAATTCAACACAGACAGTGTTGATACGCTGGCGATACAACTTCGCCATTTTGCTGCTGAAGAAAACTGTTTCACTCCACTAGTCCCCACCAGAGGCCACTGGTCAGTAGATGCGCTAAGTACAAACTCAGGAACAACTGCACAGGACAACCTCCTGGCCCGAGAGCGAAGAGGTGAATACTTTAGTAGACTAGCACCCAGGTACCTACTTACCACTGTTGCAATAAGGGTAACTGGTGCGAGAAAACTTGCGTAACCTTTCCACCCTCCCGGAGATCTAACTATAGAACCTTAGTATATGAGCGAAGGTGCTACCGTTTGACGGATTTACTGGCTAGTGTGGTCTCGTAGGTGGTGTCTGGAGGATGTGGTCTTGGGGGTGTTGTCTGACTGCTGTGGTGTGGTGGTTATTGTCTGGTTGCTGCGGTTCGGTTCGTTGGAAGTAACCTAGCAGATGAGGATTCTTGAGTGATGGCAAGCAGTGTTTGGATGGTGACACCTAGCAGCTGTAGTCTAAAGTATTGTGCCTCACTGCCGTGGTCTGGCTGGTGATGCCTGATGGTCTGTTGGGTGGTAGCTGACATGGGCGTTCAAGCTCCCACACAAGGAAGTATTGGTTATTGCTCTTAAAATGCTGACATGAGGCCACGAGAAACGGGTTATTGGATTTCTCTCGAAATATATTTAATCATCATTTTCAACACAGATCATTATTGGTCTTGATAAAATTTAACGATCTACGTTTATTATTAATAGGTATATATATATATATATATATATATATATATATATATATATATATATATATATATATATATATATATATATATATATATATATGTCGTGCCGATTAGGTAAAATTTGGTCTAATTAGCAAGCTACTCATCTAAAATTGGTCCTTTCTAAAAATTATCTTATGTTTTTTTAAAAAGAAGTATATATTTATTTACTAAATTAATGTTTTAATGTTAAGAATTTTTTTATAAAATTTTACTTCATAATGATAATAACGTATTTTGAAAACTTACTAATAAGTTCTCTATTGACAGACAAGCGCATATATATATATATATATATATATATATATATATGTCGTGCCGATTAGGTACTCTACAACACTAAATAGTCTTTAAATTTCTTAGTGTAAGTATTTTCATTATGTTAAATTATTTTAATAATAAACGAAACAATAAATATATATATTTTGATCGTTATAATTTTACAACAAAAATTATTGTATGTCAGAGATTATTGCAATTCACAAATTTTCACTTGTCTTATATGGCAAGAAGAGCGTTGCTTTTTAAACAAAACGCAAGTTTTACCTAATATATATATATGTCGTGCCGATTAGGTAAAACTTGCTATTTTGGCTTAAATAGCAACGCTCACTTGCCATATAAGACAAGTGAAAATTTGTGTATGCAATAATTTCGCCAAAATCCTTCTGAACATAACGAAAAAATATATTTCATTGTTTGTTTATTATTAAATTAATGTTAAGGTATCTAAACTATATTTTGTTGGGTTAGGCTAAATTAAATTGCGCTTGTTGTAATAAGGTTAGGTAGGTTTTCAAAGTTTCTCTTGGTACAAAATTATAAATTCTTACATTAACATAAATGAAAAAATATATCTTTAAACGTATAAGAGAAATTTTAGAAAGGCCTTAATTTTAGATGAGTTCTTGTAATTGACCAGTTTTACCTAATCGGCACTGACATATATATATATATATATATATATATATATATATATATATATATATATGTCGTGCCGATTAGGTAAAACTGGCCAATTAGCAAGAACTCGTTTAAAATTAAGTCCTTTCCAAAAATTTCTCTTATACGTTTATAGATATATTTTTTCATTTATGTTAATATAAAATTATAATTTTGTACCAAGAGAAACTTTGAAAACCTACCTAACCTTATTATAACAAGCGCAATTTAATTTAGCTAACCAACAATAATATATATATATATATATATATATATATATATATATATATATATATATATATATATATATATATATATATATATATATATATATTTTACGTGCCGATTAGGTAAAACTTGCGATTTTGGCTTAAATAGCAACGCTCTTCTTGCCATATAAGACAAGCGAAAATTTGTGTATGCAATAATTTCGCAAAAATCATCCTTAACCTAACGAAAAAAATATATTTCATTGTGTTTGTTTATTATTAAATTAATGTTAACTTATCTAAAATATATTTAGTTGGGTTAGGCTAAATTAAATTGCGCTTGTTGTAATAAGGTTAGGTAGGTTTTCAAAGTTTCTCTTGGTACAAAATTATAAATTTTTGTATACTAGGTAAAAAAAGTTATTTACATATACATGTGTGTTATCTAAAAAAAATAAAAAATCATTCTCGTCCCTTTATGTCGCTACATTCATTAGGTACCTTTTAGTTCTCTTCTTGAACTGGTTCATGCTATGACTTGCTTTGACATGTGCAGACAGTCTGTTCCATTCCTTTATTGCTGTACAATAAAAGGTGTTTGAAGCCTGGCCACTGACTGTGGGAACTACAAAGTTGTGCTCTCTCCCCCTAGTACTATGACTGCTTTGGTTCCCAGCCTTGACAAAATTGGCAGCAAGATATTCTGGACACTGTGAGCAATTTTATAAACTTGATTTAATTTAAGATGTTTTACTCTGTCTTCAATATTCAGCATATCCAATTGTTGTAATTCATTATGGCCTACATGCTCTCTTGGGCCCAGGTCCAGGATGAATCTTACCATTATGTTCTGGGTGATTTGCAGCTTATCTTTCAGTTTTTTTTTGTCAAGGCAGAGTACCATGAAGAGCAAGCGTAGTCCATATGACATAGGCTAGACATAGGGTCCTGCGAGCCTCAGTAGGTAGACACTGTGCTTGTCTGTAGAGGAACTTCAGTCTGGCATTCGCTTTTTTTACTACACTGTTCCCTATCAATTCTCCTGACATGCATGGGTCAAAAGGGTTTCCCAAATATTTTACTGAGGAAACTGAAGTGATGGATTTCCCATTACACCGGACATTAAAATTATTTTCCCTGCTCAGTTTATATTTCGTGCCAAAGAGTATGGCTTCTGTTTTCCCGAGATGTAACGATAGTTTGTTGTCTACTAACCATTTGCTGCAGGACTCCAGTTCCAGTGTTAATACATTAGCTATATCTTGTGGGTCATTACCTGACACTAACAGAGCACTGTCATCCGCATACAGTAGGAGTTTGCATTTGACACTGATGGGCATATCATTTACATAACACAGGAATAATAAAGGACCCAGAATACTACCTTGGGGAACTCCACATGCTATCGGCAGTGGTTCTGATTCCGTTTTGTTGATTTTGACAATTTGTCTCCTGTTGCTAAGATAGGACTTAAACCAGTCTGTGGAACCTATGCCGATAGCTTGAAGTTTCTTACATAATATATTGTGGTTGACAGTATCGAAGGCCTTTTGCAAGTCTAAAGTTACCATTCCTATGAGCTTCCCTATAGACATTTCAGTTTTCATGTAATCCATCAGATTAATTTGGGAGGTGTCGGTTGAGTAAGATCTCCTAAACCCTGATTGGTAACTATGAAGAATGTTGTTGTCACTAAGATATTTAACTACTTGACAGTACACCGCCCTCGCTAGAATCTTGGATATTACACTGAGTATACTAACAGGCCTATAGTTGCTGACATCAGACTTACTATTTTTCTTGAAGATAGGAGTAACTCTGGCCTCCTTGAACCCCTCTGGCACTGTATTAGTGGTGATGGACACATTTATTATGTGAGCAATGGGGATTGCCAGTTCAGATGCACCATCTTTTAGGAACTTAGACGGGATGTTATCTGGGCCGGTGCTCTTAATTGGGTTTAACATAAGAACATAAGAAAGGAGGAACACTGCAGCAGGCCTGTTGGCCCATACTAGGCAAGTCCTTCACATTCCATCCCACTAACAAGATATTTGTTCAACCCAATCTTAAATGCTACCCAAGAAATAAGCTTTGATAATTCTATTTATTCATGTGCAATTCCCACTCAAATCCAACCCCTCTCGCTCATGAATTTATCCAACCTAAATTTGAAACTAACCAAGGTCCTAGCTTCAATAACCCTACTAGGCAGACTGTTCCACTCATCAACTACCCTATTTCCAAACCAATACTTTCCTATATCCTTTCTAAATCTAAACTTATCTAACTTGAATCCATTATTGCGGGTTCTCTCTTGGAGAGATATCCTCAAGACCTTATTTATATCCCCTTTGTTAATACCCATTTTCCACTTGTATACCTATGTCATGTCTCCCCTCATTCTACGTCTTACAAGTGAATGTAATTTAAGGCTCTGCAATCTTTCTTCGTAAGGAAGATTTCTAATGCTATGTATTAATTTAGTCATTCTATGCTGAATGTTTTCTAACGAATTTATGTCCATTCTGTAATATGGAGACCAGAACTGAACTGCGTAATCAAGGTGAGGCCTTACTAACGATGTATAAAGCTGTTATATAACCTCTGGAATTCTGTGGCTTACACTTCTTGATATAAATCCCAGTAATCTATTTGCCTTATTACGTACGCTTAGGCATTGCTGTCTTGGTTTAAGGTTGCTGCTTACCATCACACCCAAGTCCTTCTCGCAATCTGTATGGCTAAGTTCTACGTTATTTAACTTATAAGTGCTTGGGTTATGGACACTCCCGAGCTTCAGAACCTTGCGTTTATCTACATTGAACTGCATCTGCCACTTTTCTGACCACGAATAAGTTTGTCTAAATCTTCCTGAAGTTCTATGACATCTATGTTTGAATCAATTATTCTACCTATCTTCGTGTCGTCGGCGAATTTGCTCATATCACTAGTAATTCCCTCGTCAAGGTCATTGATATATATTATAAATAACAACGGGCCTAAGACTGATCCCTGTGGAACACCACATGTTACAAGTCCCCATTCGGATTTAACCCCATTTATGCACACTCTCTGCTTCCTATTGGTGAGACATGACTTGATCCATGACAGCACTTTTCCCCCAATGCCATGAGCTGCCACTTTCTTTAACAGTCTCTGGTGCGGTACTCTATCAAAAGCTTTACTAAAGTCTAAATAAACAATATCGAATTCTTTATTGTGATCAACAGCCTCAAAAGCTTTACTGAAGAAGGTTAATAAATTAGATAGGCAAGAACGGCCCCTCGTGAATCCATGCTGAGTATCATTAATCAAATTATGGTTATCTAGATGGCTTCTAATAATATCAGATATAATTGACTCAAGTAATTTGCCTACAATTGACGTCAGGCTTATTGGGCGGTAATTTGACGGTAGTGACTTGTCCCCTGCTTTAAAAATAGGAATTACATTAGCCATCTTCCACATATCAGACACTATACCTGTTTGAAGAGATAAATTAAAAATGTTAGATAATGGTTCACAGAGTTCCATTTTGCATTCCTTAAGAACCCTTGCAAAAAGCTCATCAGGACCCGGCGATTTATTTTGTTTCAGTCGGTCTAGTTGTTTCATAACCATTTCGCTATTGACTGTGATATTATATAATTTATCTTCTTCTGGGCCTCTGTAAAAATTAATTACTGGGATATTATTAGTGTCTTCCTGTGTGAAAACCGAGAGAAAATAATTATTAAAAATAGAGCACATATCATTCTCCTTGTCAGTAAGATGCCCAGAGTTATTTTTAAGGGGACCTATCTTATCCTAACTTTTGTTCTATAAACCTGGAAAAACCTTTTGGGTTAGTTTTTGAATCTCTAGCAACTTTAATTTCATAGTCCCGTTTAGCTTTTCTTATCCCCTTTTTAACGTCCCTCTTAATGTCAGTATACTGATTTATAAGATGACCCTCACCTCTTTTGATACGCCTATAAATTCCTTTCTTCTGCCCTAAAAGATATTTTAGAGTATTATTCATCCATTTTGGGTCATTTCTACTTGATCTAATTTCTTTATACGGGATAAATGTTCTTTGGGCTGCCTGTATAGTGTTAAGAAAACTGTCATATTGATACCTCTCTTCGTTACCCCAGTCCACAGTTGATAAGTCTTCCCTAAGTCATTATAATCTGCTAAGCGAAAATCTGGGACCGTTACTGAATTATCCCTACTATCATACATCCATTCAATGCTAAAGGTAATTGACTTGTGGTCGCTTGTGCCGAGTTTCTCTGTAATTTCTAAATTTTTAACAAGGGTTTCCTTGCTTGCCAGAACCAAGTCAAGTAGGTTATTTCCCCTTGTAGGTTCTGTCACAAACTGCTTCAAAAAACAATCCTGAACTACTTCTAAAAAGTCGTTAGATTCTAAATTCCCTGTCAAGAAATTCCAATCAATCTGACTAAAGTTAAAGTCCCCTAGAATTACTACGTTATCATGCCTTGTGGCCTTAACAATTTCCTCCCAAAGTAGTCTCCCTTGTTCCCTATCTAAGTTTGGAGGACGGTAAATCACGCCTAAAATCAATTTTTCACACCCCTCTGAAAATTCTATCCAGACAGACTCTGTATGTGTTATTTCAGACTTTATACCCGTTTTTATGCAACAATTTAAATGATCACGGACATAGAGTGCCACCCCACCCCCCTTCCCGATACTTCTGTCTACTTGGAACAATTTAAATCCCTGAATGTGACATTCGGCAGGCATGTCCCGATTTTTCATATTAAACCATGTCTCAGTTATTGCAAAACATCAATATTACCAGTACTTGCAACTAATCTCAACTCGTCCATCTTATTCCTAGCACTACGACTATGGGTGTAATAGACACTTAAAGACCCTTCTTTCTCTTTACCTTTCCTGCTCATTTCTGTTTTTCCACTATACCTATTATTGTCCTTGTCACCTAGTGCCAGTGACTTTCCAATATCCACCTTATTCTGTCTATTACTAGTTCCCCTAGAATTTATAACATTACTACATTGGGACTTCACTGTTTCCCCCCCATAACCCATACCACTAACTTTTTCTAGTTTAAAGCCCTAACAGCTACCTCCACTGCAGTTGCCAGTGCCCCCACCCCAGACCTAGATAAGTGAACCCCATCCCTGGCATACATGTCATTTCTGCCATAGAAGAGGTCCCAGTTGTCAATGAATGTTACTGCATTTTCCTTACAGTATTTGTCCAACCTGCTTAGTTCTTTTTGCACGAAGTCATGAGATACACTTACTAGTTGACAACTGTTTGGAGTTACTCCTTTATTGGTATAGTATGTTTTAAATTTATCAGAGTCTGTGTTAAAGGTATTTGATGCAGCTGGTAGCTTACTTACTAGTGTTGATGCGACAGTTGTGTAGTATGAATTAAAACAATTTGCCACTTTAGTTGTTTTGCGGCATACCTCGTTATCGACATTTGGAACTATGTTAGATCTATCTACGGGTTTATGGCTATACCCCAACTGTTTAAGTTGTTGCCAGAGCTTTCTAGGGTTATTCTTGTACTCTTCGATTTTTGAGCAATAGTGTCTTGCCTTTCCGCCTTTTATAAGCCTCTGCACTCTGCTCCTCACCCTTTGGAATCCATTTAGTGCTGCAATATCCTGTCTATTTGCCTTAAATCTTTTTATCAACTGGTCTCTGAATTTCATATTATCTAAAATCTCAGTAGTCATCCAGGGTTCAGTTCTTCGTTTAATTCTAACCTCTTTAACTGGTGCAATATTATCAAGGATGGCAGTGAACATTGTTTTGAATTTTTCCCAGTCATCATTTACGTCCGTGCAACTTGTTATCACTGACCAGTCACAATTGTGTAGCATATTTACCAGTGTTTCTTTACTGTAGTTTCTAGTTGACCTAACTTTTATTCTCTTGTGTAGGCCTATCCGTTCCCTAGTAATTTTCCTGGTACAGTAAATGATGAACTGATCACTAAGACCTGTGGTAAGGACCCCTGACTGACTTATGTTCTCAGGGCGGTTACAAAGTATGTGGTCAATTAGGGTGGCTGAGAACTGTGTGATCCGGGTTGGTGTGATGGGGAGTGTATAGAAGAGGGCAGGGGAAGGGATGAGAAGAGTAAAAAAGAGGACAGGGGGAGCGATGGGGAGAGTAAAGGTGAGGGCTGGGAGAGTGATGGGGAGTGTAAAGATGAGGCCTGGGAGAGGGAGGAGTGGCGGATATTACTTATGCATGTAATGTTGATTTAATCATTATTATGTGTCATCATTTCATTATTCATCAGTGAGGCTTACATCAGGAGTGAATGGTTGCATCAGGAGTGAATGGTTGCATCAGGAGTGAATGGATGCATCAGGAGTGAATGGTTGCATCAGGAGTGAATGGTTGCATCAGGAGTGAATGGTTGCATCAATAGTGAATAGTTGCATCATGAATGAATAGTTGCAACATGAGTGAATGGTTGCATCAGGAGTGAATGGTTGCAACATGAGTGAATGGTTGCATCAGGAATGAAGAGTTGCATCAGGAGTGAATGGTTGCATCAGAAGTGAATGGTTGCATCAGGAGTGAATGGTTGCATCAGGAGTGAATGGTTGCATCAGGAGTGAATGGTTGCATCAGAAGTGAATGGTTGCATCAGAAGTGAATAGTTGCATCAGAGTGAATAGTTGCATCAGGAGTGAATGGTTGCATCAGGAGTGAATGGTTGCATCAGGAGTGAATAGTTGCATCTGAAGTGAATGGTTGCATCAGAAGTGAATAATTGCATCAGAAGTGAATGGTAGCATCAGAAGTGAATGGTTGCATCAGGAGTGAATCTTTGCATCAGGAGTGAATGGGTGCATCAGGAGTGAATGATTGCATCACAAATGAATAGTTGCTTCAGGAGTGAATGGTTGCATCAGGAGTGAATGGTTGCATCACAAATGAATGGTTGCTTCAGGAGTGAATGGTTGCATCAGGTGTGAATGGTTGCATCAGGAGTGAATGGTTGCATCAGGAGTGAATGGTTGCATCATGAGTGAATGGTTGCATCAGTAGTGAATGGTTGCATCATGAATGAATAGTTGCAACATGAGTGAATGGTTGCATCAGGAATGAATGGTTGCATCAGTAGTGAATGGTTGCATCACAAATGAATAGTTGCTTCAGGAGTGAATAGTTGCATCAGGTGTGAATGGTTGCATCAGGAGTGAATGGTTGCATCAGGAGTGAATAATTGCATCATGAGTGAATGGTTGCACCAAGAGTGAATGGTTGCATCATGAATGAATGGTTGCAACATGAGTGAATGGTTGCATCAGGAGTGAATAGTTGCAACATGAGTGAATGGTTGCATCAGGAATGAATGGTTGCATCAGGAGTGAATGGTTGCATCAGAAGTGAATAGTTGCATCAGAAGTGAATGGTTGCATCAGGAGTGAATGGTTGCATCAGAAGTGAATGGTTGCATCAGAAGTGAATGGTTGCATCAGCAGTGAATGGTTGCATCAGAAGTGAATGGTTGCATCAGGAGTGAATGGTTGCATCAGGAGTGAATGGTTGCATCTGAAGTGAATGGTTGCATCAGAAGTGAATGGTTGCATCAGAAGTGAATGGTTGCATCAGAAGTGAATGGTTGCATCAGGAGTGAATGGTTGCATCAGGAGTGAATGGTTGCATCATAAGTGAATGGTTGCAATATAAGTGAATGGTTGCATCAAAAGTGAATGGTTGCATCAGAAGTGAATGGTTGCATCAGGAGTGAATGGTTGCATCGGGAGTGAATGGTTGCATCAGAAGTGAATGGTTGCATCAGAAGAGAATGGTTGCATCAGAAGTGAATGGTTGCATCAGGAGTGAATGGTTGCATCAGGAGTGAATGGTTGCATCAGCAGTGAATGGTTGCATCAGAAGTGAATGGTTGCATCAGAAGTGAATAGTTGCATCAGAAGTGAATGGTTGCATCAGAAGTGAATAGTTGCATCAGAAGTGAATGGTTGCATCAGAAGTGAATGATTGCATCAGAAGTGAATGGTTGCATCAGACGTGAATGGTTGCATCAGAAGTGAATGGTTGCATCAGAAGTGAATGGTTGCATCAGGAGTGAATAGTTGCATCAGGAGTGAATGGTTGCATCGGGAGTGAATGGTTGCATCAGAAGTGAATGGTTGCATCAGAAGTGACTGGTTGCATCAGAAGTGAATGGTTGCATCAGAAGTGAATGGTTGCATCAGGAGTGAGTGGTTGCATCAGAAGTGAATGGTTGCATCAGGAGTGAATGGTTGCATCAGAAGTGAATGGTTGTGAGGAAAACTTATGAATGAAAATTAAATAACTATATCTGGTCTACAGCCAAAATGCTTCGCTAATAAAACTTGTCATTTTTCACCAATTTTGAGTTACTGAATATAGAAATGTTGCTAAAAATTGTAAATTGGCTGTTGCTGTAGTAGTTGGTTTGAAATGGCAAATAAATGGTATAGGTGATTTTTTTTATTCAAACTCACAAGGCGTAATTGTTTAAAAAATACATTCAATCTTCTATATTTCATAAAAGAAACGATTTTATTCAAGTCTTGATTTTTTGGGAGATGGGGGGGAAGGAGGTAAATAGAGATAGGTTTGTACTGAATAACCATTAGTTGTAGAACTTACACTGATTTGGGCTTTTTTTTTTTTGCTAACTCTAATGACAAAAGCGGAGGATACACTCAGATATTACACTTCCAGGTATTACATCTTTCTACTAATTGGATTGTATCAGTTCAGTTCCAGAAGTAATATAGAGCTCCTGTGTGAAACTCTTTTTTAGTGTTTCCTTTTGACATTGACTTTTTTCAACTAAATTTGGACAAAGATACATGGTAATTGCCTTAAGAGTGTAGTTAACCTTAACAGTTGTGGAGAACTGTCTTCCTGTAGTTCACCAGCATAATACGTCTGCCGTGATTACGAAAACATTTCACCTTTATTTTTGCTGTAAGACAGGAGATCAGGCCAAGAGTTTGACTCCGCACAATATTTGTGCAACAAACGTTCGTTAATGGTTGAGTCGGAGAAACAAATAGTATATGGTTTTTTCAGTGTCAATGGTGTAGAGAGAGCCAACAGTGCCAATGGTGTAGAGAGATCCAACAGTGCCAGTGGTGTAGAGAGCCAACAGATAATGCACGTGATAGTTATCGTTCCATGGTGAATCCACTCAGGAAAGGTATTTGCAAGAAAAGGGTAGACTTAACAATACCCTATACTATACGCCCGGTCACTCACGGCGAAGGATTACCCATTCCTGAAGTCCCAGACTCATTCTCCCATGAGTCACATGACGTGGAGGGAGACGGAAGTTGTGAAACTTGTGTCTTTGACGTCCCAGCACCCAGAATATGTTCATAACTTGGCTTCTTCTGAACCGCATATTATAACTTAGAATGAATAAATCGACCATTTCGGATATTTAGAACTGCCAAAGAGTAAGGCTTAACTGTCTGGCTTCAGATTGCAGCGGTGGAATCTCCTCACTGAAAATGATAGTTAATTTCGTGACTGTCAAAAAGATTTGGTCCCATTTTTCGTGATGGAGAGTGATTTTGCAGCCTGCAACGAAATCAATGGTCGGAAGGCCGCTCTAGATATTATTCTTAATACTAATGAATGGTAATTATTTAGCGATTCATCGATATTTAATCTACAGGCTAATTTGTTGCATATTGGCGACGTATTATCATCAATTCCAGTTGGTTATGCAGACCAAATGAAGGAAACATGATGACGTCCAGCTGATTTTAAATTATTTATACTATGACAAACATCAGTGACAGCTTTGAAGCAACTTGAAAGTTGTTAGCACCTTGTTAGACTGCTGCTTGTTGGTTAGACTATATATTTCTGTTTCCTGTGTCATTGGGAAAGTGGGGCGAGGACTTCTTATTAGGTAAAGCAGAACTGACCACTCCGACACTCACTCGAACCTGGAACAAAAAAAATTGTCACTATCCTCCGCTTGCTGAATCCATCAAAACAAATTTACTACCATTTTTCATCAAACTAGGCCTAATGAAAGAGATTGGTAAGGCTAGAGATAAAACGGCAGCACATTTTATGTACCTCGGCAGCCTTTAAAACTCAAAGAAACAGTTGATTGTAATTTTTTAAAGTTTACTTTTCTCATTTACATTCAATATAAGAATTTCTACATTCCTATAAGAAAGGTTTTTAATTACTTTTTTAAATACAATATAAAATATTTGAGAAGAAATAATTGTCAAATTAGCCTTCACATAGCCCAAAGTTAATTCGAAAATACTTCTTATAAAGATACTCCAAAATTTGGGGTTTGAAGCTAACCGAAAGCGACGTTCACTAGGTATTAGATGGAAAACAATTTGCTTAATAAAATTGACAAATTTAAATTTATACAGTTGAAAGTGACAAGCTGTGGTTTTATAAAGTAACCCATGATAAAAGTTTGAAGCAGATCATAAAAGGCATACATCAATAATTAATCCGATTCCAACTATTCCAAGTTTTCAACTATTTCAGCCTATTTTAGCCTATTCGTAGTAAACTTATATGTTATTATTCTAATTACAGAATGCATTGTCAATAATATATAGAAACTAATTCCTTAGTTACTGAATAAAAATTAACAATCTTCTTCTAAAAAAAACTGTCAGACTGGGACTTATACGAACCAGTAGCAGCGTAAGACTTGTGCTCAGGAAACCACACCTGTGGTAAAAATTACAATCCGATCAGAAAGGTTATTCCCCAGTTATGGCCGCATTCCAACAACATAGAATGTTTTTACTAGTATACTACATCCACAATTTTCCCTACACGTAAAAAAAAAAACTATAATAGGAACTATCTTGGCCATAAAGTATGTCACCCATTAAATATTGAATCTCATCACAAATGTTTTTTTTTTTTTTATATAACATATTGTACAACTAAAATGGTCAAATCTGTACAAACACTTTTGACTTTCACACACAGCTGTCGCCGATTTTTCTCCCACCGTTTATGAGTGTTTGAAGCTACTACATTACGGTTCTTAGAAGTTATCCGAGCTGGGAATAGGTACAAAAACGTTTGTCATAAGGCACGTGAATGCGTCAATTCTTCCAAGAATTTTGTCCTGGTTACCATACACAGGTGCTGAAGATTTTAAGATTGGATGAGAAATTCTCGTGTTATGAGGAAAATAAAATGGAAAAGTAGGAGAGAGGAAAAAATAGCAACCATTAACCCTTTCAGGGTCCGTGCCTTAGTGATACGGCTTTGAGTTCAGGGTCCAAACCGTAGTTCTACGTCATGAACTCAGCTCACTCAGATAAGCTTTGAGCGGTAAATTTGGGCCTAGATATGAGAGAATACATCTATGTGGTAAGTGTGCACCACATAAAAAAAATCCTGCAGCACACAGTGCATAATGAGAGAAAAAAACTGAAACCGCAATTCTCGATTAAAAGAGCGATTTTGCAGTGTTTTCTCGTATACTTTGTATAGTTGTATTTGCAATTTCTTGGTCTCATTTGATAGAATTGGAGATATATTACAGATATAGAGATGATTTCAATTGGTTTTAGTAGTGGAAATGGCTTGAAACTGAGCTCAAAATAGCGGAAATGTTAAATTTTTGCCTATGTTCAAAAGTAAACAAATGACCTCACACGTCTAATACGCGCCAGCTGGTGGGTCTAATATACGTTCACAAATGTGGTAATATTATTTGTACAATTATTACAATATTGCATAACAGTAAATCTTCCATTTTTTGGTTTGAATACAAATTAATTATGTGAATAAAAAAATAAAAATGGAATTCATTTGTAAAGACTAAAAACGTACCTAATGAACAGAGGAAATGTTAGTTTAGTGCCAGGGATGCCTGCATTGTTTATTATGCACCCTATTTTGAAATTGGAATATTTTGAATTTGAGTTAAATTGGCTAAATTACCAATTTCCAATCACTTTATTTTGTAGTTGAAACAGTTGACTGGGCAATTTCTTGTGCTCAATCGATAGAATAGAAGTAATACTAGTGAATTAGCAAAGAATTCGGTCGACTGGAATAATGTAATTGGCCTAAAATGGGAGTCAAACTCGGCAAAATCGCCGATGCGTAAATATCGCTGACACATCAAAATTTGCGATAGCATAATTTCTTCAATTTTCAATCAAATTTCGTACTTTTTGTTTTATTACCTTCAGAAAAAGATTCTCTACCATTTCGTAAGACAAAATAAGATTTTTTTGTTTTTGAAAATTCTTGGACACTGGCCCTTTCAAAAATGGCCTTGGACCCTGAAAGGGTTAAAATATACCCTTCCCTGGATGCCTAGAAATAATAATAATAATAATAATAATAATAATAATGACCGTAATACTGTTAAAAATTTTTCGTTTTTTTGCTATACAATTTCTCAGAAAATACTGACACACCAGGAGTAAAAATTAGTATTATTCGTTTTTACCACAACAGTGTATCTACCGCATTTTCTAGGAAAATGATAGGATGGATAATGAGAACCTTCAAAACTAGGGACCCCAAGCCCATGATGATTCTCTTCAAATCGTTTGTTCTCTCTAGGCTGGAATACTGCTGTACACTAACGGTCCCCTTCAAGGCAAGCGACATTGCAGACCTGGAGAGTGTACAAAGAACTTTTACGGCACACATATGTATGATAAAGCACCTAAATTACTGGTAACGGTTGAAGTCCCATGATTTGTATTTCCTGGAACGCAGACAAGAGAGATACATGATAATATACACTTGGAAAATCTTAGAGGGATTAGTACAAAACTTGCACACGAAAATCACTGCCTATGAAAGCAAAAGACTCGGCAGGAGTTGCAAGATTCCACCAATGAAAAGCAGGGGCACCTCGAGTACACTGAGAGACAACAGTTAGTGTCAGGGGCCCAAGACTTGCCTCTCAGCATACTTAAAGGGGATTACCAATAGACCCCAGGCTATCTTTAAGAAGGCACTGGACAGGCACCTAAAGTCAGTACCTGACCAGCCGGGCTGTGGTTTGTACGTCAGTTTGCGTGCGGCCAGCAGTAACAACCTGGTTGATCAGACACTGATCTACCACGAGGCCTGGTCTCAGACCGAGCCGATGGGAAGTTGACCCCCGAAACTTTCTCCAGGTAAACTCCATTAGTGTACAGTAGTATTCCAGCCTAGAGAGAACAAACGATTTGAAGAGAATCATCATGGGCTTGGGGTCCCTAGTTTTGAAGGTTCTCATTATCCATCCTATCACATATATATATATATATATATATATATATATATATATATATATATTATATATATATATATATATATAATATATTATATATATATACAGAGGATCTCTTCCTTGTTTCCTCTTCCCGGAATGAAAGTCATTTCAATTATAGCCTACATGTGATCTCGAAGTAATATGTTTTCCTTAAACTTAACCTTAACCTCACTTCTAGAGTCTGTCATTGCAGCAGCACTCCTTTCTTTTTAAGTGCTTGTGACAAGTGGCCATACCTAGCGTGGACTAGTAGGCCTGATGCAGTGCTCCTTTTTACTTATGTTCTAACCTGTGGTTATGTGATGCCACTTGCTCTCTCTCTCTCTCTCTCTCTCTCTCTCTCTCTCTCTCTCTCTCTCTCTCTCTCTCTGAGCTCACCCAGCCAGTGAATACCTACATGTAAATACACTCACATTTATTGCATGAGAACACATGACACTGATAAAAATAATGTAACGCATTCTTTTGGGCAGAAGTTTCCATCCATGTTCACACGGACGTAATTTGTTCAGTTGCATAAAAACAAGCAGGCAAATGTTATAACTGTTAATCCAAATTAACTGGCTGTTACCATAGCTGTCATATCACTGAGGTTTACTAGTTTTGGGAAATGTTTTTTTTGTATTTCCAGGTTAGTAATGACGCGGTCTATAGTGCTTTGTTTACCAATTATTGTGGATGGTGCAACTGAATGCCGTGGCACTTGTGGCCGGCCTCAATACTCGTGTTAAGTGAGAACCTTGTCATGTTCACGGTTAGCCTCGCTACTCATGTCAACTGTCAGCCTCACTGGTCATATTCACTATGAGTTTCAATAGTCATGTTGACTGTGACCCTCGCTAGTTATGTTCACTGCGAACCTCACTTGTCGAGTTCACGCTGAGCCTAACTAGTTATGTTGTCTGTGAGCCGCACATAATTAATTATTTTGATAGTGAACGTCGCTAATCGTTTTGAGTCTGAACCCCACTAATCACTTTCATTGAGAGCCCTCAAACCATACCGCGGGTGGGGATAGAACCCGCGATCAGAGAGTCATAAAACTCCAGACCGACGCGCTAGCCACTGGGCCAGCCTATGGTATGGTTTGTTTCCAATCGTGTCATTACGATTTTGTGAGTCATTGTGAGCCCTCACTAGCTATAGTCATTGTGAGCCCTCACTAACTACGGTCATTGTGAACCCTCACTAGCTATTGTCATTGTGAGCCCTCACTGGCTATAGGTCATTGTGAGCCCTCACTAGCTATGGTCATTGTGAACCCTCACTAGCTATGGCATTGTGAACCCTCACTAGCTATGGTAATTGTGAGCCACCACTAGCTATGGTCATTGTGAACCCTCACTAGCTATGGTCCTTGAGAACCCTCACTAGCTATGGTCATTGAGAACCCTCACTAGCTATGGTCATTGTGAACCCTCACTAGCTATGGTCATTGTGAGCCCACACTAGCTATGGTCATTGTGAACCCTCACTAGCTATGGTCATTGTGAACCCTCACTAGCTATGGTCATTGAGAGCCCTCACTAGCTATGGTCATTGTGAACCCTCACTAGCTATGGTCATTGAGAACCCTCACTAGCTATGGTCATTGTGAACCCTCACTAGCTATGGTCATTGAGAACCCTCACTAGCTATGGTCATTGTGAACCCTCACTAGCTATGGTCATTGAGAACCCTCACTAGCTATGGTCATTGTGAACCCTCACTAGCTATGGTCATTGAGAGCCCTCACTAGCTATGGTCATTGTGAGCCCTCACTAGCTATGGCCATTGTGAACCCTCACTAGCTATGGTCATTGTGAACCCTCACTAGCTATGGTCATTGAGAGCCCTCACTAGCTATGGTCATTTTGAACCCTCACTAGCTATGGTCATTGAGAACTCTCACTAGCTATGGTCATTGTGAACCCTCAATAGCTATGGTCATTGTGAACCCTCACTAGCTATGGTCATTGTGAACCCTCACTAGCAATGATCATTGTGAGCCCTCACTAGCTATGGTCATTGTGAACCCTCACTAGCTATGGTCATTGAGAACCCTCACTAGCTATGGTCATTGTGAGCCCTCACTAGCTATTGTCATTGTGAACCCTCACTAGCTATGGTCATTGTGAACCCTCACTAGCTATGGTCATTGTGAGGCCTCACTAGTCACGTTCATTGTGAGCCCTCCCTAGTCATGTTCACTGTGAACCCTCACTAGTCATGTTCATTGTGAGCCCTAACTAGTCATGTTCAGTATGAGCCCTCACAAATTATGGTCATTGTGAGCCCCCACTAGTCATGTTCAGAATGAGCCCTCACTAGTCATGTACATTGTCAGCCATCACTAGTCATTTTCATTATGAGCCCTCACTAGTTATGGTCATTGTGAGCCACCAATAGTCATGTTCAGTATGAGCCCCTCAATAGTCATGTTCATTGTGAGCCATCACTAGTCATGTTCATTGTGAGCATTACGATTCATCATAAATGTGAGCTTCACGTCATATTCACTTAGAGCTTCACGTCATATTCACTGAGAGCTTCACGTCATATTCACTGAGAGCTTCACGTCATATTCACTGATAGCTTCACGTCGTATTCACTGAGAGCTTCACGTCATATTCACTTAGATCTTCACGTCATATTCACTGAGAGCTTCACGTCATATTCACTGAGAGCTTCACGTCATATTCACTGAGAGCTTCACGTCATATTAACTGAGAGCTTCACGTCATATTCACTGAGAGCTTAACGTCATATTCACTGAGAGCTTCACGTCATATTCACTGAGAGCTTCACGTCATATTCACTTAGAGCTTCACGTCATATTCACTGAGAGCTTCACGTCATATTCACTGAGAGCTTCACGTCATATTCACTGAGAGCTTCACGTCATATTCACTGAGAGCTTCACGTCATATTCACTTAGAGCTTCACGTCATATTCACTGAGAGCTTCACGTCATATTCACTGAGAGCTTCACGTCATATTCACCGAGAGCTTCACGTCATATTCACTGAGAGCTTCACACAGTTATTTTTCTGAGCTTAAATGGTTATGTTCAGTGTGAGCTTCACCTGCCATATTCACCGTCAGCTTCACCACTCACGTTCAGTGTGAGCCTCACCAGTCATGCTCTCAGCTTCACCACTCACGTTCAGTGTGAGCCTCACCAGTCACACTCACTGTCAGCTTCACCCCTCACGTTCAGCGTGAGCTTCACCAGTCATACTCACAATCTGTTTCACCACTCACGTTCAGCGTGAGCCTCACCAGTCATACTCACTGTCAGCTTCACCACTCACGTTCAGCGTGAGCCTCACCAGCAATATTTACTGTACTTCATCAGTCATGTTCTTTGATTGCTACACTATTCATGATGACTGGGTGATTCACCAATCATGTTCAGTGTGTGCTTCATTTTTCATGTTCACTGTGACTGTCATCTGTCATTTTAAGTATGAGATTGACCAGTAATGTTCTTGTTAGTTTCACATAGTCATGTTCACTATGTGCTTCATTAATCTTCACTGTGTGCTTCACCATTCATGTTCACTGCGAGCTTCATCAGTCATGTTCACTGCGAGCTTCGTCAGTCATGTTCACTGCGAGCTTCATCAGTCATGTTCATTGTGAGCTTCATCAGTCATGTTTACAATTTGCTTCACCAGTCATGTATAATGTTAGCTTTACGAGTCATGTTCAGTGTTTGTTTCACCCGTCATATTCACTTTGAGTTTCACTAATCATGCTCACTGTGTGCTTCAATATTCATGTTCACCGTGAGCTTTTTTTTTCTGTCTCATAAACATGCAAGATTTCAGGTAGGTCTTGCTACTTCTACTTACACTTAGGTCACACCACACATTCATGTACAAGCATGTATATACACACCCCTCTATGTTTTCTTTTGTTTTCTTACTAGTTCTTGTTCTTGTTTGTTTCATCTTATCTCCATGGGGAAGTGGAACATAATTCTTCCTCCGTAAGCCATGTGTAGCGTAAGAGGCGAATAAAATACCGGGAGCAAGGGAATAATAACCCCTTATCGTGTATACATTACTTAATTTAAAAAGATAAACTTTTGTTTTTCTTTATGGGCCACCCTGCCTCAGTGGGATACGGCCGTTTTGTTGAAAGAAAAACTTTTCTAAAATATATTTAGTTGGATTAGACTAAATAAAATTGCGCTTGTTATAATAAGATTAGGTAAGTTTTTTAAGGTTCTTTTGGTACAAAAATATTTTATTTTCACCTTAACATAAATGAAAAAAAAATATATCTTTAACCGTATAAGATTTTTATTTTTTTAGAAAGGACTTAACTTTGAATGAGTTCTTGCTATTTGACCAATTTTTCCATGTACAGTCTCAACAAATATATTAGTTTCCACCTATTTCCAGTCACGAAGCTTTTGTTTTATTAGTGGTATAAGGATGCCTAGTGCTGTAGATGTTTGTGCCTGAGTGGGTGTAGGGAGCAGCAGTGTGGATGTATGTGGTATAACAGCTGTAGCAGAACCCACTGCTACTGTTATAGTTGTTAGTTGGAAGCCACTTGCCACACCACTGGATGCTGATGGTCCGACAGTTAGTTTTGTGATTGTGTCGGATAGCATCCTTTTCAGACCAACATCACGACCAGCACAGGCCTAAATATTACTCTCGGGTCGCATCCTGGGGACAATATTATTATTATTATTATTTAATTAGTATTTTGTAGACAAATGAGATGTGCTGATTAATTATGTTAACAGTGAGCGTAAGAATACGAAATGGAACCTCAAACTGTTCTTCCACCTCCTCGATATTGTCTTGTTCAATGAGTACAATGTGTTCATGTGTAGAATAGATTTAATTTTTTATTTTACCACTCATCTGCAGCTTCATTGTTAAACCAATACTTTCCTATACTCTTTCAAAATTAAATCCATTGCTTTAAGTATTGTCTTGACTTCACACGTTATTTAAATTCCATTTATTTATTGATATTTTTCACTTAGTCATTTCAATCTTATCTCTCATGAATCTACGTCTTTCCAGAGAGTTTACATAAACGCTTTTAACTTTTCTTCTTAGGAAAGGTTTCCGATACATGGGATCATCTTCGTCAGCTCTACCTCTCTAAGATCTCGCACATTTATGTCCTTTTTATAATATGGAGACCAGAACTGAGCAGCATCGTCTGAGTGACTTCTATTATTTATAGTTCTGACAAGAACTGTATTAGATTTAAACTGTATTAGCTTTAAATTGCATTGACTTTAAATTGTATTGACTTTAAATTGAATTGGCTTTAAATTGTTTTGGTTTTAAAATGTATTGGCTTTAAATTATATTGGCTTTAAATTGTATTGACTTTAAATTGTATTGGATTTATATTGTATTGGCTTTAAATTGTATTGACTTTAAATTGTATTGACTTTAAATTGTACTGAATTTAAATTATATTGGCTTTAAATTGTATTGACTTTAAATTGTATTGCCTCTAAATTATATTGGCTTCAAATTTCTGCTAGTAGGGATTCTTAATTGTTTAATAATATTTGACTAAGATCTGTTTTATTTGGTTTATAAGTATCAATAATATTTTCTTTCCCTTGGATCAGAACTTTGCATTGGTTCAGTGAACAGCATTTGCTACTTCAGGTAAGATTATTTTTTTTAAATCTCAGGATCAATATTTTGACTATTTAATGTTAAAGAAGTACATTATATTACCTAACAATCATATGTATTATGTTATGGGGATATTAAGTGTGGGCAACTCTCTCGCCTTTCACACTGAGTTTCCCTTACAGCTGCTGTCTCTGTTCACCTAGCAGTAGGTAGGTACCTGGGTGTTAGTCAACTGGTGCGGGTCGAATCTTGGAGGAAAAGATTGAAGGACTCTAAAGAAAATGAGACAGACAGTCCTCGATGACGCACTGACTTTCTTGGGTTATCCTGGGTAGTTAAGCCTCGACCGGGTTAAAAAAGCGAACAAATCTTGTCTTCTATTGCCCTATCTTTCTTAACGTAAATTCATTATATATAATCATTACAAAAAAAACATTAATTTCCATACGGTCATACAAACGCATTTGCATCACAGTTTTCAGTTGTTTTTTTCAGTTGTGTTGTGTATGACTCTCCCACACCAGTGTCCAGCAGTACTCAACTATCAAACTTATAGTATGGTTTCCCTGAGGTTTTATTTCACAGAAACTGTATGTGTCCCAAATTTAGTTACAAACACGTGTTTTTAAATGTGAAATGAAACCTTTCTTGGCCAGTGTTATTGTTTTGAGCAACTCTGTAAGACTAAACTTAACAAAACTCAAAAGTTTATTAAGATCAAAATTTAATGGAGGTTTCGCAGTAAAATTCATTTCATGAAATATTTTGATCAAACAAAAATGATCCTAAATGGATAAACAATAGATTAAAAAATCTCACAGGTCAAAAGAGAGGCATTTACAGGCGAATCAAAAATGGAGATGGACAGTTAAGAATTCGATATATTCAATTAAAAATAAACATTAAAAAGGCAATAAGAAAACCAAAGGAGATTCGAAGATTAACCAAAAAGGTTTCATTCATGAATATAGGAGTATGATTAGGGACTAGATAGACCCACTCAAAATCTGCTTGAGTCAACTCACTGACAGTGTTAAAGAAATTTGTAGAATTATAAGCACTTATTTCCTCTCAGTTTGTACGCAGGAAGATACTAGTAAAATTTCAGAAATAAATTATGCAGAACAGGACGAAAATAAGTTACGCAACATCAGTCACTAGAGACATGGTTCTCGGACAAATAGATAAATTGAAACCTAACAAATTCCCAGGGCCTGATGAACTGTTCGCAAGAGTTTTAAAGGAATGCAAGGAGGAACTTAGCAAACCTCTGGTTAAACTATTCAACATATCACTACAAACTGGCATAGAGCCAGGCACTATGCCAGGTACTTAGTTTCGAATTATAGACCAATAAGCCTAACATCCATTTTGGGAAAATTGATGGAATCAATAATTACCGAGGCTATTCGAAGTCACCATGAGAGACAAATTCATTAATGAATCTCAGCATGGTTTTATAAAGGGGTGTTCCTGCATTACGAGTCTACTAATTTTTTTCACTAACATATTTGAAGAGGTAGATCATGGTAATGAATATGATATTGTGTATATAGATTTCAGTAAGGCTTTTGATAGAGTTCCACATCGGAGGTTATTGGAGAAAATAAAGGCACATGGAATAACAGAATTTCTTCCTGGATATGGGCATCGTTGACAGATAGGAAATAGAGAGTTTGCATAAATTGGGAGAACTCAGAGTGGGGACGTGTCACAAGGGGTGTTCCACAGGGGTCAGTGTTGGGGCCTTTGTTGTTCAGGTTATTCTTTAGTTCTATATATCATTGGTTAGGCCTAATTTAGATTATGCTGCACAGTCCTGGATACTTACTACAGAATGGATATAAATACTCAGGAGAAGGAACAGGAAAGTTGATCTTACGTATACGAAATATTTCCTTCGAGGATAGACTGATGGCCCTGAATCTGCACTCTCTAGAAAGGCGTAGAATTAGGAGGGATATAACAGAGGTGTATAAATGGAAAACATAAATAAATAAAGGGGATGTATATAACGTGCTAAAAATATCTAGCCAAGACAGAACTCGCAGCAATGGGTTCATGTTGGAAAAATTTAGATTTAGAAAGGATATAGAAAAACACTGGTTTGGTAATAGATGTGTGGATGAATGGAACAAACTCTTGAGTAACGCCATTGAAGCTAAAATATTGTGTAGATTTAAAAATGGGTTAAATAAATACACGAGTAGGTATGGGTGGGAGTGAGTCGGACTTGACTAGCTTCAGCCAGTAGGTGACTTGGACTTGCCTAGCATGGGCCAATAAGCCTGGTGCTGTGCTCCTTCCTTTTTATGTTCTTATGAAAGACTGATACCGTTCAGAACTGTTTAATTTTAATCAGAGAAAAAGAACTAAACCCAGAACTCCAGAAAACTGGAGAAAAACTACCAACACATCACTTTAACTACAACTTTCTTCTAAGTCGAATATACAAGTGTTGAAATTTTGAAGGCAATCAGAAGAGGCTTTATAAGATTATTGCATGGAAACCAGTTTGTGATTTTGTCTACATATATTTGAGCATAGGCCACCTATTGTCAGTTGTTCAACGATCCTTCCTCTAATTCATCAGGTTAAGAATTTTGAAACCGAACTTATAATGCATTACTAAATTATCAACGAAAGCCTTCTAGCAGGGTTGTCCAGAGTGGTCAGTATCAACCACGAAGGGTCGACGGGATTATCAAAGGGGTCGATAAATGGCTGAAGGTCAGTAAATGTGTGATACTTGTTTTGCGTTGTGTTTCTGTGACCTTCCACCCTCCTACTTTGTGTGTTTCATCTGTCCAACCAAATATGAGTACCTTGTTGACGTTCATCAGTTGCAGTTTCAGTAAAAATAAGGTAAATTAATCTTATATTTGCTAATTTAAATATTTCCTATTGTTTTACGAAGTTATTTTTGTTAGTAGTATTATTCGTAGTACTATTATTTAAATTACTATGTATTAAATTATTTTCATGTAATATATGTTTGGGGGGTCAATGAATAATTTCAAACTTCATGAAGAGGTCGATGAGCTGAAAAGTTTGGGGTCACCTGCAATAAAGGAAGTTTGTACCTAACAACATGATGAGGTGAAGCATGAAATCGTAAAATCGTGAAAATTTAAAAAAAGTCTATTAAAAGGATGTATTCATTATTTCTCATTTATATTTTTATAGTAATATTATATTCAAAATTCACTACAGTTCAGAAAGAAACAATATTAGATTTTTGTGTTTAAAGCTAGTCAAATTTCACATATTGTTTCTTTAATATTGGCATGTATGCAAAACTAATTCAATACTGAAATCCTTTTAATTTCGATAAATAAAGGCTTAGTGTTAAAGGCCAATCGAAAGATGTTTTCTCTAATAATTACACACACAAAAAATATTTAATACAAATATCAAATTAATATTTACATAGTTCAGGCATTAAATGAAGGTTTGAAGCTTATCAGAAAAGACATTCTCTAGTAATCGATTTGAATCGACTGTATCAAATTTTTTGAAATATTTTATCATAGATGGGAAAAGTGAAACTGGTAGATAGAGGGGAAAAAGAGTAATGAATAAAGAAGGAATGAAGATTCTTCTAATACAAACAGTTTCCTAAGAAATATAAATAAGGTCAGGAAGAGAATTGACAGTTAGGAAAGATAAATAGAAAAGGAATGAAGATAAATGAAAGTAGTCACTGGAACAAAACTGAGTTACAGTTAGATAGAGATGGAAGGAGGGATAAAGAAGGAGAAAAATAAATTAATTAAGGAATGTTAGAGATAAAGCATGATGATGTAGAGACATGAGTTCTCACAGTGCTACCTTCCCAGTGCTACCTTTCCAGTGCTACCTTCCCAGTGTTACCTTCCCAGTATTACCTTCCCAGTATTACCTTCCCAGTGTTACCTTCCCAGTGTTACCTTCCCAGTGTTACCTTCCCAGTGTTACCTTCCCAGTGTTACCTTCCCAGTGTTACCTTCCCAGTGTTACCTTCCCAGTGTTACCTTCCCAGTGTGTCCTTCCCAGTGTTACCTTCCCAGTGCTACCTTCCCATTGTTACCTTCCCAGTGTTACCTTCCCAGTGTTACCTTCCCAGTGTTACCTTCCCAGTGTTACCTTCCCAGTGTTACCTTCCCAGTGTTACCTTCCCAGTGTTACCTTCCCAGTGTTACCTTCCCAGTGCTACCTTCCCAGTATTACCTTCCCAGTGTTACCTTCCCAGTGTTACCTTCCCAGTGCTACCTTCCCAGTGTTACCTTCCCAGTGTTACCTTCCCAGTGTTACCTTCCCAGTGCTTCCTTCCCAGTGTTAACTTCCCAGTGTTACCTTCCCAGTGCTACCTTCCTAGTGTTACCTTCCCAGTGTTACCTTCCCAGTGTTACCTTCCCAGTGTTACCTTCCCAGTGTTACCTTCCCAGTGTTACCTTCCCAGTGTTACCTTCCCAGTGTCTCTAATGGTTCTAAACCATCAAACAAGACTGGGGAACAATCTTAGACCTGACCATCAACGAATCATATCATAACCTCTTATATGGGTATTGTCCAGAGGAGGAATATCTTTAATTATCTTCCCTGGCCTGACTGTTCACAACAGTTATCTCACATTACAAGAGACGAATTTAATTACTGATTGAATTTATTGTTGATAAACTAGTGGTAAAACTCAGACATTTACGGTTATTAATTTTTCATCAAAAAAATAATCTCCTAATGGTGGTCATGAAGCAGAATCTGATTATAAAGTAGAGGAGCAATTTAGGATAATGGTTTTCATGACTCGACAGAAATGTTGATAAGTAAGATACATGTACAACTGTTAGGTAACTTTTTTTTTTAATCATTTTGCCTTCAAAGTAAGATTCGTAAGTCGAATAAAGAGGAAGCAGCAGAAGCAGTAATGATGTAAAGATGAAGTAAATAGTCCATTTCCCTGAATAAATTTAGTTTTGAGGTGGTCAATAGCTCAGCCATGAGTAGAGTTCCGTTCCATTTGGTGGAAAACATTCTACTGCCTCTGGGGTTGCAAGTCATCTCAGTTTTTGATTGGCGAAACCATCATACCAGGCGAAACGTTTCTACAGTAAAGTTTTTTAGAACTTCCCAAGTGTCTTGGACTTGTCCATAGCCTTTATATTAAAGCTAAACACATGCTTATAACTACGTGTTTAACAGATGTTGTTTACACTTCTACACCTGAACTATTAACAACAGCTGCATCACAACTTGTATCAACAGCTGCATCACAACTTGTATCAGAAGCTGCACCAGAAATTAATCCTAGAAGTGTAACAACAGAATAACTTCATTGGTAGCAGCTTCATCACTAGCAGCTTCATTGGTAGCAGCTTCATTGGTAGCAGCTTCATCACTAGCAGCTTCATTGGTAGCAGCTTCATCGGTAGCAGCTTCATCACTAGCAGCTTCATTGGAGTGAGACACAGTAGACTTCATTGGTAGCAGCTTCATCACTAGCAGCTTCATTGGTAGCAGCTTCATTGGAAGAAGCTTCATTAGCAGCTTAATTGGTAGCAGCTTCATTGGTAGCAGCTTCATCAGTAGCAGCTTCATCACTAGCAGCTTCATCACTAGCAGCTTCATCACTAGCAGCTTCATTGGTAGCAGTTTCATCACTAGCAGCTTCATCACTAGCAGCTTCATCACTAGCAGCTTCATCACTAGCAGCTTCATCACTAACAGCTTCATCACTAGCAGCTTCATCGGAAGCAGCTTCATCACTAGCAGCTGCATCAGTAGCAGCTTCATCACTAGCAGCTTCATCACTAGCAGCTTCATCACTAGCAGCTTCATCACTAACAGCTTCATCACTAGCAGATTCATCGAGCAGCTTCATCACTAGCAGCTCATCAGTAGCAGCTTCACTCACAGCAGCTTCATCACTAGCAGCTTCATCAGTAGCAGCTTCATCAGTAGCAGCTTCATCAGTAGCAGCTTCATCACTAGCAGCTTCATCACTAGCAGCTTCATCAGTAGCAGCTTCATCAGTAGCAGCTTCATCACTAGCAGCTTCATCAGTAGCAGCTTCATCAGTAGCAGCTTCATCAGTAGCAGCTTCATCAGTAGCAGCTTCATCAGTAGCAGCTTCATCAGTAGCAGCTTCATCAGTAGCAGCTTCATCACTAGCAGCTTCATCACTAGCAGCTTCATCACTAGCAGCTTCATCAGTAGCAGCTTCATCAGTAGCAGCTTCATCAGTAGCAGCTTCATCACTAGCAGCTTCATCAGTAGCAGCTTCATCAGTAGCAGCTTCATCAGTAGCAGCTTCATTAGTAGCAGCTTCATCAGTAGCAGCTTCATCACTAGCAGCTTCATCACTAGCAGCTTCATCATTAGCAGCTTCATCACTAGCAGCTTCATCACTAGCAGCTTCATCAGTAGCAGCTTTATCACTAGCAGCTTCATCAGTAGCAGCTTCATCACTAGCAGCTTCATCAGTAGCAGCTTCATCAGTAGCAGCTTCATCACTAGCAACTTCATCAGTAGCAGCTTCATCATAGCAGCTTCTCACTAGCAGCTTCATCAGTAGCAGCTTCATCACTAGCAGCTTCATCACTAGCAGCTTCATCACTAGCAGCTTCATCAGTAGCAGCTTTTCAGGTTCACTAGCAGCTTCATCACTAGCAGCTTCATCATAGCAGCTTCATCATAGCAGCTTCATCACTAGCAGCTTCATCACTAGCAGCTTCATCACTAGCAGCTTCATCACTAGCAGCTTCATCACTAGCAGCTTCATCAGTAGCAGCTTCATCACTAGCAGCTTCATCAGTAGCAGCTTCATCACTAGCAGCTTCATCACTAGCAGCTTCATCACTAGCAGCTTCATCACTAGCAGCTTCATCACTAGCAGCTTCATCACTAGCAGCTTCATCAGCTAGCAGCTTCATCACTAGCAGCTTCATCACTAGCAGCTTCTTCACTAGCAGCTTCATCATAGCAGCTTCATCACTAGCAGCTTCTTCACTAGCAGCTTCATCACTAGCAGCTTCATCGTAGCAGCTTCATCACTAGCAGCTTCATCACTAGCAGCTTCATCACTAGCAGCTTCATCAGTAGCAGCTTCATCACTAGCAGCTTCATCAGTAGCAGCTTCATCACTAGCAGCTTCATCACTAGCAGCTTCTTCACTAGCAGTTTCATCACTAGCAGGTTCATCACTAGCAGCTTCATCGGTAGCAGCTTCATCAGTAGCAGCTTCATCAGTAGCAGCTTCATCACTAGCAGCTTCATCACTAGCAGCTTCATCACTAGCAGCTTCTTCACTAGCAGCTTCATCACTAGCAGCTTCATCACTAGCAGCTTCTTCACTAGCAGCTTCATCACTAGCAGCTTCATCACTAGCAGCTTCATCACTAGCAGCTTCATCACTAGCAGCTTCATCACTAGCAGCTTCATCGGTAGCAGCTTCATCACTAGCAGCTTCATCAGTAGCAGCTTCATCAGTAGCAGCTTCATCGGTAGCAACTTCATCAGTAGCAGCTTCATCAGTAGCAGCTTCATCACAAGCAGCTTCATCACTAGCAGCTTCATCGGTAGCAGCTTCATCACTAGCAGCTTCATCACTAGCAGCTTCATCACTAGCAGCTTCATCAGTAGCAGCTTCATCACTAGCAGCTTCATCACTAGCAGCTTCATCACTAGCAGCTTCATCACTAGCAGCTTCATCAGTAGCAGCTTCATCACTAGCAGCTTCATCACTAGCAGCTTCATCGGTAGCAGCTTCATCACTAGCAGCTTCATCACTAGCAGCTTCATCAGTAGCAGCTTCATCAGTAGCAGCTTCATCACTAGCAGCTTCATCACTAGCAGCTTCATCACTAGCAGCTTCATCACTAGCAGCTTCATTACTAGCAGCTTCATCGGTAGCAGCTTCATCACTAGCATCTTCATCAGTAGCAGCTTCATCACTAGCAGCTTCATCACTAGCAGCTTCATCACTAGCAGCTTCATCACTAGCAGCTTCATCACTAGCAGCTTCATCAGTATTAGCTTCATCATCAATGTTTGGAATTGCTACTTTAGTTATTTTAACAACAGCTGTAGTTGAACTTTTAACAGTGTCAGAAGACATTTTAACATCAGGTGGATTATTGCTAGTAACAACAGCTGCACAAGATCTTTAAAAGTAGATGTACTAGAGGTTTAATATACAACCGAACTGTTACCTCCAACAGAAGCTACAACAGACCTAGTATCCGTACCTGTTCCGGAGTTCATATAAGCAGCTGAATCATAATTTCTAACAACATCTACAACAGACTGAGTATAATCGACTGCATTAGAGCTGGTCACAGCAACTGTGTCAGGGCGAGTGTCATCAGCTGCTGTAAGTTTCAAAGATCAGCTGTGAAAAAACAAAACTTGTAACAACATCTGCAGTAAAGTTCTAACAGCATGTGCACTAGATCTTATCCAGACAAAGGTGGTCTCGTGGCGCTGCTTCACTTAATTAACATTCCCACACGATGTTCAACACACAACTGCGACTAAAGGAAACAATTTAAAACAAACTGAAGCGTCTTTTATTGTCCAAGTTGAGTCTCTGACGCTGAAGTTGGGTATCGTCAGTGTCTCCGGGCTGACGATGCTCGCCCTTGCTAGTGGCTTCCAAATATTTCCAACTAGACTTAGTTATCAGGTGACACCAACCACGCACACAAACACGTTAAGTGATCCCGCTTAAGCGATTCTGGCTTCGCGTGACCTCATTGTATGCGTTCCCTTCATGGGTGTTTCTCATTTAGAACTCGTGGCGAAACTTTTTTTTTCATAAATGGCATAACTGTAAGTATACGTCTTATTCCACACAACCATTTGTAAATTAATGCCACGTGTAAATTACTGCCACGTGTAAATTACTGCCACGTGTGCTTTCAACAATTTCAGCTAATTTATCCCTTTCAACCTACACATTACCATTTACAAGTCACACTAACACACAGAGACAGAGGAAGGGTATTATAGGCAGGCAGACAGGGAGGGCAGAGAGTGGGGAAATGTAGGAGTAGTGGTAGTGGTAGTAGTAAGGTAGTAGTAAGGTAGTAGAGTAACAGTCAGGAGAGCACTGCTATGAGGCTAGGCCGAAAGGTGAGAGGAAGAAAGGAAATGAAGGAAAATACAAGGCAAAAGAAAGAACAGAAAGAAAGGAAAACCCAAGGAGACACTAATAATGCTCTTTTCTGTCATGTCAGAGATCACAGTCATCCCATTGATTGGTCTTCTGCTAAAACTGTCTACCCTACGTCTAACTTTCATAGTCGCCGCCTGGTTGAATCCTCCCTTATACACAACTTTCCCTGTATGAATCTTAGCCCTGGCTTTGTCTCTGTTGATGCTTTCCTCTCTCATTACATTGTTAAATGCTCTAAACTTCAGAACACCCGTGACTTAACCTGATTCCTTCCCTGTCTTATCTTCCCTTCTCCTTTTTTTCTCCTTGGGTTTTCCTTTCTTTCTGTTCTTTCTTTTGCCTTGTATTTTCCTTCATTTTTCGCTTTTCTTCCTCTCGTACCCCCTTGCGGGCCGCTAGCCTCATAGCAGTGCTCCTTCCCATATGACTGTCTACTCTACTACCTTTACTACTACCTTTACTACTACCACTACTACCACTACTCCTACATTTCCCCACTCTCTTGTACCCTCCCCTGTCTGCCTGCCTATAAATACCCTTCCTCTGTCTCTGTGTGTTAGTGTGACTTTGTAAATGGTCCAAGTCGGGCCGAAACGTCGTCGTAAGCTCCTCTCTTTTATATGTGCGGGTTGTGTGTGTATTACCATATTCACTTCCTCCGTTATCATCATTTGGCTATTTCTTCTTTCTGTCTGATCTTCACCGACTGGTGAATGAGGCTGAAAGTCAATTGACTTCGGGAGGGTCATTAAGCTGCAAATTATCTTTTCACAACCAGTGAAGAATACTTTAACCCTTTTATAAAGTCTTAATTTAACTCTCAGTGTATATACACACAGAGACATATACCTACCGACGTATATATCAAGTGATCTGATCTGATTTCGTTAACTAAGTTTAACAACTCCAAACACTCTTTCTATCTTTCCATTGCCTTCATTATTTTATGTAAAATATTACATAAATTTTATTATAACTTCAGCGTCTTTTTGCTCCTCAGGCTTCTTCTGTCAGTTAGCAGTTGACAATGACATTTTTTGATAGACATTTGGGCAGGTGTATGTGCGAGTGTGTGTGTTCGTGCGTACTCACCTAGTTGTGGTTGCAGGGGTCAAGTCATAGCTCATAGTGTTGTGTGTGTGTTTGTGTGTGTGTGTGTGTGTGTGAGTCTGTGTTTGGGTGTGTGTGTGTACTCACCTAGTTGTGGTTGCAGGGGTCGAGTCATAGCTCCTGGCCCCGCCACTTCACTGGCTGCTACTGGTCAACCTCCCTGCGTCATGAGCTTTATCATACCACTTCTTAAAGCTATGAATTGATTCTGCCTCCACTACATCGCTTCTCAAACTATTCCACTTCCTGACAACTCTGTGATTGAAGAAATACTTCCTAACATCCCTGTGATTCATCTAAGTCTTCAACTTCCAACTGTGACCCCTTGATGCTGTGTCCCATCGCTGGAACATTCTGTCCCTGTCCACCTTGTCAATTCCTCTCAGTATTTTTTATGTTGTTACCGTGTCCTCCTAATACCTCGGTCTTCCTGTGTCGTCAGGTCAATTTACCTTAACCAATCGTCGTATTACATGCCGCTAGCTCCTGGACTACTCTCGTTGTAAACCTTTGGACTATAATTTCCTGATGTGCTTGGCCAGGGGAGGGTTCGAAACTGGTGTTGCATACCCAGTATGCAACATCATAATGGAGTATGCAACACCAGTTTCGAACCCTCCCCTGGCCAAGCCTGACTGTCTCTTTTCTTAAAGATAGTGACTACATTTGCTGTCTTCCATACCTCAGGTAGTTGCCCTGTTTCGATAGATGTGTTGAAGATTGTTGTTAGTGGCACACACAGCTATTCTGCTCTCTCTCTCTCAGGACCCAGGAGAGATGTTGTCTAGTCCCACCGCCTTTGAGATATCTAGTTCGCTCGGCAGCCTCTTTTCTTCCTCCTCGGTTGTGTGTAGTGTGTACAGCACCTCTTGGTGTGTCCTGTGATTCTGGTTTACTGTAGTCCGTTGTGTCTCCATTGAAAATACTTCGTTATATATCGTGTTTAGCTCTTCTCATACTTCTTTGTTGCTTTTTGTGATCTCCCCTCCTTCTTTTCTGAGCCTGATTACCTGGTTCTTGACTCTTTGTTTTCCTCCTGATGTGGCTGTACAACAGCTTTGGGTCAGAGTTTGTTTTCGATGCTATGTCATTTTCGTATTGCCGCTGGGCCTCCCTCCATTTCCATGCATATTCATTCCTGGCTCTTTTGCTAATCTTCTTAGTTTCCTGCGTCCTTTGTCTTTTATACGTTTTTCTTTCTCTAGCTAGTTTTGGCTTCTTTGCACCTTTGGGTGAACCAAAATCTCGTTCTGGTCTTCCCATTGATTGTATTGTCATTAGGTACGAACCTATCCTCTGCCTCTTTGCATTTTGGGGTCATGTATTCCATCATTTCATTCACTGTTTCTCCCACCAGTTATCTCTCCCATTGTACCTCATGCAGGAAATTCCTCATACCTGTCTATTACCCTCTCTTGTATTTTGGCTCTCTGTATTTTACCCTCTCTTGTATTTTGGCTGTTTTCAAAGCTCAGTACCACATGAATGATCACTAACTCCATGGGGCTTGTCATATGTGATGCCCCTTAATGTCTAAAACCAATCAAGGTGGATACGAGGTCCAGCCTTGCTGGTTCATCCTCTCCTCTCTCTCTCTTTTAGTGTCCCTAACTTCTATCATCTTGGCTCCTCACGTTTCTGGTCCCTTGTGTGGCTCAAGGTTTTACCAGTTATTGCGAACACAGGTAAAGAATGACCTGTGGCCTGGTCGTAATGGGAATTGGAGCAAACAAACTCAGCAGTAGACTATAAAGTACATTTTCCCTTCACCCACTTTATACAAATATGTACACTATGTACACTATGTCACGACGGTGACAGATGACAAAGCTGAACCAAGAGAGAGTGCACCGTACTCAACCAGCAGGTAGGCAAGTCTGCCAAAAGCTTCTCGCTAGTGAACCACGTTGCTTCAGCTTTGGCGGGCTTGCCTCTGATTGGTCAATGAACCAAAGTACTGATTTAACGATGGGTACCCTATTGATCGTTAAACCTTTAGCACCCGGCTCGCTGGTTGGGAGGCAGAATATACGGGAGTGTGACATACACTGAATAAATTGTAATATCTCTTTGTGTGCCACACCCCCAGCAAAGAAGGGCCCTGATAGCCAGGCCAAGGCCTCCACCTCCATGAGGAGCATGCTACCATGGCACTGAACAATAAAGGAACCGCTTTTTCTCTCAACCATCCAACTCATTAGAAAGGGCTCAACTTTTCTCGAGACTTAAAGTCAAACTCTATTCTAAAGGAAGACAGCAGACAGTAGGGCTAACGGTGGTTCAAGACACCTGTGAACGGCAGCAGAATGTCCCCTCACTAAAAAAAAATAATTGAAAACACATTTTATAAAGGTGGGAAAAAGAGATAAGCTACTCATATGGTCCCTAACACATCCTAACCTAAATTAAACACGGGAAAGGGAATCTGCATGCATCTTTTCCTTGCCAGCAATATGTAATGCCCTGGCCCTCTTTGTGGCATAACAAGACCTTTACTATGGTCCCCCCACTGGCTACTACTGTACCTGCTCCTGATTCCAAGCCCCTTCCGTTCGTTGTCTCTATATCCTGTTTTAGCTTTCTCAGTTCATCTTCCAGTCTCTGTATATTGCAGCTCCCACTTTTTGCTCTATGCATTCATCCTCTCCTCAATTCTATTTGAAAGCTTTTCCAGCTACTTTCCCTACTCTTGTTCCATCCTTCTCCTGAGCTCTTCCACCCATTCATCCTTTCTAGACTAATCTTACTGTTTCCCTAGCTTTTTGTCATCCTCTTTGGTATCCCTTGTTTTGTGTATGTGACTGCGTGTGTGTGTGTGTGTGTGTGTGTGTATATATGTGTGGGTGTGTGTGTGTATATATGTGTGGGTGTGTGTGTGCGTGTGTACTCACCTAGATGTGCTTGTTGGGGTCGAATCATAGCTCCTGGCCTCCTCCTCTTCACTGGCCGCTACTGGGTCACTCTCTCTGCGCCATGAGCTTTATCATAGCTCTTCTTAAAGCTATGAATGGATCCTGCCTCCACTACATCACTTCCCAAACTATTCCACTTCCTGACCACTCTGTGACTGAAGAAATACTTCCTAAGTCTTCAACTTCCAACTGTGTTCCCTTGTTGCTGTGTCCCATCTCTGGAACATTCTGTCTCTGTCCACCATGTCAATTCCTCTCAGTATTTTATATGTCGTTATCATGTCCCCCCTATCTCTCCTGTCCTCCAATGTCGTCGTGTCGATTTCCCTTAACCTCTCATCGTATTACATACTCTTTAGCTCTGGGACTAGTCTTGTAGCAAACCTTTGCACTTTCCCTAGTTTCCTTACATGCTTGGTTAGGTGTGGGTTCCAAACTGGTGCTGCATACTCCAATATAGGCCTGACATACTGGGTGTACAGGGTCCTGAACGATTCCTTATTGAGATGTCGGAATGCTATTCTTAGGTTTGCTAGGCGCCCATATGTTGCAGCAGTTATTTGGTTGATGTGCCTCAGGAGATGTGCCCGGTGTTATACTCACCCCAAGATCCTTTTCGTTGAGTGAGGTTTGTAGTCTCTTGCCTCCTATACTGTACTCCGTCTGCGGTCTTCTTTGCCCTTTTCCAATCTTCATGACTATGCACTTGGTTGAACTCCAGGAGCTTGTTGCTGGACCAGGCCTGCAGCCTGTCCAGATCCCTTTGTAGCTCTGATTGGTCCTCTTCCGATTGAATTCTTCTCATCAACTTCACATCATCTGCAAACAGTGTGTGTGTGTGTGTTTGTGCTAGTCGTATACCAGAGGCGCTACCCTGCGGCCAGATAGACTACGAATCGAATCACCTTCATTTAGTAAAATTAAACTCAGAATTCATGGATACAGTTTTCGGATAAATTGTCTATAACTTATAACTTTGTTATATGACTTTCACCATTTTGTGAAGTTAAAAATTTTGTGCCGATCAGGTAGCACAACATGTAACTTTTTAAGTCCTTGAATATACCGACTATATAAGCGAGTGTGAGAAGCAGCTCAATGTGAGATGCCCCGACTTATATTCAACTGACCTTTAAATAGCACATAAACCTTCGCTCATCATTTAATTATAAAGTCACTATGCTGACTGTAGAAATCTTTAGTAAGATGTTTCTTCTGTGAAGTATACAGTTTAGTCAAGTTTCAAATATACCTAATAAGAATAAAATCCACCCCTAACTAATTTGTTTGATCTAGGGGAAGTGGATCAAAAAGCTAATTCGAACAACACTGGATGAGAGAAGCAAGGAAGACGCGATATATGCAAGATACTCAGTGAATAGTGTAGAACAAAAAGAAACATCGTATTTCAAACGAAAAGCAGAGGATCGATAGTCCATAAATCAGTAGTGACCGATATTTGAGAAGAGGGAAAAGAGGAGAGAGCCTTGGAGGTGACAAGACTAGTTTGTACGACCTGTGAGAAGTGAGATATTTTCTTGGAACCGGAGGTTATAGCCTGTCACAGAGTTACTATGACGAAATAGTTTATGTTATAAATGCCCCTAGCCTTAAGTTAAATATCATAAACACGATTATCATCGAACATTTAACACTGAAATCTTTTCTTCGTGTTTACTAAATCTTAATGGCCTTGAGCCGAGTTTGGGAGATTCAAGCTCTGGAGAATCAGTTAGAAACAAGTAGGTGAGTACCATTAGGTGGAGGGTGTGTGTCGCTGCTCCAGAGCGGAGTACTGAGTTTCCAGCTATCCTTGCACAGATTGAACAGTGCGGAATTCCCGCCTCAAACAAATGTAGATATTGCTGGAGGGCGTAGCCATCAATAATTTTTTTAACTACAGTCTTGCCAGGAATCTCATTTCCATTGCAGCTGATGATGCTCCTAAAGTTCAGAAAGAGTAGGTTTTTGACTAAAGTTTTATTTTCTTTGGTGAAGATTTAGGTGAAGTCCCTACCTACGTAGGAGAATGAAAGTCAGAGAGCCCTTCATCATCCATTCTTTTTCTGCCTATCAATTCTGGTAAAGATGCTGAATGTGGAGAGCAGTCAATGATACGCACTCAGCCAGACTTCAACAGATAAAACAAGACATGTATTTGAAAAGAGCAGATGTCATTCATCTAATTTAAAAAGTCGTGTCTGTAGTACATTTTTATTTCAAAAGTTTCCTTGCATAACTAATGGTAATTTGTAAGTAAAAAAAAATGTTTCTACAACTGATGTATTTTTATTAAATACTATATTAGAATGCGCCAGAACAGTTGTTTTATTAGTGCTCGTATGCAAGCAATACCTGAATAATTTATGAAATGTTATCTAGAAATCTTAGATGCACTTATTGTTTTCAATTAAACTGCTTAATAGAGAATGACGTTTTTCTTTTTTATAAAAATATCACATTTAATTAACTAAAATATCCTATAATTATAGTTTAGCATTAGACGAAAATGGAAAAGAGATTGACTCAAAAGGTGGGTACATGCACAAAAAAAAAAAAAAAAAAACTGGCATAGATGGAAGCTAAAAAACAGACGTGAATCTTAGAGCCACTATTGCTTCGTTTTTAGACAGGTTTAATGGTAGAATGAGCTTAAGGGGTGATGGAACACTCAATACACAACTTCAGGAGAAGCTATAACAGTGCTCAGAAGGCCAAGGATCAATAATACCTGACAGATTAAGGTTGCGAGACTGGACAAAATTTTGACAACTGGTTTATAGTTTCTTAATAAGTAATACTTTTACAAGTAAATACCATCATCTGAAATAACCCTGTGAATAATAAATAAAGTTTCAGCCATAACTCTTTTAAAAAATGTTTCAAATAAAGTAAGGATCCTGGAAGCTAAAGCTTTTTTGTAGTTTGAAATTTCACTTACGGAAGTAAATAAAGATTTAAATATAAAGAGAAATGCTTTAAACTTTATTTTTTTAAAAATAATCTAAATATGCATTGAAGATTTGGAAATGCTTACGTTGAACAAAGTTATATAAAAAGGAAATAAAATTTTATTCAATAATAATTGTGATTAATCGGTTACGAGAAAATGTTCCACTCAGTGGTCAAAGTATTTCTTATACATACTGCAATGATCTAGGTAATTAAATATATTAACGTTATTACCATTGTCGACATTTGCCAAAGGTTTCTTCAACATTTAAATATTAAACATTTGGTCATGTCACTGGGACGGAAAGAAAAATGAGTGAATGTCTTAGGCGTTTATCTTAAGAAATATTCTGTAAACAAAGTAGGTTTTTAATCACATTCACAAGAGTTAATTAGATAAATATAGGGAAACAGTAATTTTTTTAAGAAGACTAACATATTTTTTCTGCGAAATCTGTTACTGTTAATTTTTACGTGGCAAAACCATTCAGGAAAGAAGTGTACCTTGATGGTCGTAAAGGGCTCTTGAAACATGCATTAGTAGTTATGCTTTGAATCCCAGCATTAAAGCTTATTACTTCCCACTAATTTGGCACATTATGATCCCATCAAGTTTTTCCCTGCCTACGAAAATAAGTATTATATAACTAATTAAGTTGTAGAAAAGTATAACGACATATTCTCAAACAAAGTGAACCCTCAGTTTCATTACATAATAAGATATACATACTGTTACCCTTGAGAGTATTGTCTAATAGAATTTACCTGTCACTACGTTTCTCTGCAGATATTTGCTCGAGAGGAAGAACTTATCGTCATGTTTCTCTGGAGAGCATTATCCAGCGGCAGGATGTACTTAAGATGGTAGTAACAGACTTGTGGGAGCCAGAGTCCAGCTTGAAAATGGTGATGCAGAAGTTAATACTAAATTCTACATTTAAAGACATTTAATATTACAATAATTGAAAGAACAAAATTTTCATTCTATCACAAAAAAATAATGATTTTAAAGACCTATTACCAACACGGACATACCTAAGACTGAATTAATAACTAAGTCCCCAAGATTTTATAGTTAATAAATACGAGAAGAAAATCTTAGGTGGTATGATCTGTATTTCCAAATTTTAATCTAGTCAAAAAACAACTAGCATAGACCTAACATTTTCTTCTTATAATTATTGTTGTTTTAGAAAAAAAACAATAGGTATTATTCGTACTATAACTGTGAGTAATTAAGATATTTTCTTGCACGAGACATTCTTGTAAGATGAGAAATTGTGTCATTGATTTTATGGACGAAAATTATGACTCCATCGTGGCTGCAACTTTTTCTGATATAGCACTTTTAACTTTGGAAGGTAGAATATCATGGTGACTTAGCTTATGGAAAAAAAATACTTGAGTTCTCGTTAGTGTGCTGATAATGGAAGATGATGTTTTGGTTTCATGTTTTACATAATCACTGATGTCTTTTATAATATAATGTTTGATGATATTATATTTTTGGATTTTTAATGTAGATCATTTTGTTGATAGGGATTTGTGTCATTTAGAATATTTCTACCAGAGAAATAACTTGCAATGTGTACATTTTAATTTGATGGTCTCTGATGCATTTACATTTGTTCCCAAAAATAATTCTTGTATTAAATAGCTCGATCATCTGGTAAGTAGATATACAATTGATATTTGTACTGGTAATAAGGATACATTACATGATTTTATAGACTCGGATCACATAGCCATGAGAGGAATATAACTATTAATGCAACTATTTCTAATGAAGGAAGTTCAAAAGGGTGTTACTGTTGAGCTTTTCTATATTTTATTATGTGATGCATTTGAATAAGATACAATGTCGATATCCTTATTATGTGTCGCAAACTTTAACTATGTAAATTTTACTACTTTCATATTATCTTTTAAATCTTAATAAGACTATCCAGAAAAACAAAGTTGAAAGTAATTCCAGGATGGAAAAGAAATATAAACTTTTATATGATGTAGCTGGAGAAATACATATTGTCTGGTTATGAAGTGTTAAGTTTAAAGAGCTTCCAATTTTAGTGGTGATGACTGAGAAGAATTTTTTTTAAAGAGCTCTGATTTTGCATAGAGAAATTGAAATAAAAAATCATTATCTATTGATGGAAAATGCAGCCAGGAAGACATGAGGAAATACTGGAAAGAGTAACGGTGGTAAAGGTATTTATAAATAAAGATTTCAAGTGTTATTTATTATTAGAACAATGTTGAGGAAATCTTTCAAATGTTAGGTGATAATATTTTTGAAAAAATAATAGGAACCGTATGGTGGGAAAGTAATATATTAACTGTTATTTTTGTACATTTCTTATAAATTACTAAAGGATGACCAAAATCCTCCTCTTAATGGCACAAAAATGAAACTCTTCTGAGCCATGTAATTATAGACTTGTTAAAATATCTTATTTACTGAAAATATTTGACATACATTCATTGGATATTTTGGAAGGGAAAATACATATAGGTTTATTTAAAATCACTGTTAGTAACAATTCTATATTATTTAATCTTACACGCTAGAGAAACAAGGATATAAGTTTTCATGCTTTTCACAGTTTCCTTAATGCTTACTACATGATTTTTCCTTAAAAAGATAACACAATACAATGAGTAGACGACACAACCACGAACCAACACGAGGTAAACTTATGTAGTTGTCATGTAGTCATTCACCTCTTCGCTCTCGGGCCGGGAGGTTGTCCTGCGCAGTTGCCCCTGAGTTTGTACTTAGTGCATCTACAGACCAATGGCCCTCTGGTGGGGACTAGTGGAGTGAAAGAGTTTTCTTCAGCAGCAAAATGGCGGAGTTGTATCGCCGGCATATCAACACTGTCTGTGTTGAATTGGTAAAAGGAGTCATTTACCCTACCAATGCTGGAGTTTTGCAGCCAACTATCATCAGGGATGCATATGGAATTGAGCATGGAGACATTTATGGCATTGCATTGAATGGGAGTGCGAGGATTTTTGTCAAACTTACCACGGAGGCTGTGAACGACAAACTTGTGGAAAAGTATGAAGAAGTATGCATCCCTGTTACTGCCGCAGTGGAGGTGAAGCTCAAGGATGTCTCCCGATGTTACACTTGGGTAAAAATTAGGAATCTCCCATTTGAAGCGATTGAGCAGGATGTGAGAGCTGCATTTTCGAGAATGATGTGATACATTATGCAGCTATGGGAAGGTGAGCAGAAGGATTCTATGCAAGAGTCCCAGAAGGGTCCTTCAACTTGAAGATGACTGTATGGAAGCCTATTCCGTCCTATTTGGTGTTGGAGGAGTTTAGGTCGCAGGTTTATGTGACTTATGACGGGCAAAAGCGTACTTGTAGACTATGTGACTCTTATGAGCATATTGCGGCTGATTGTGAGAGGCAACAGGGACGACGACCATTCGGGAGCAGCCCTGGGATGAACCAGAGTGTGCCTCTTGTGACTATGTGACTCTTATGTGCATATGGCGGCTGATTGTGAGAAGCAACAGAGACGACGACCATTCGGGAGACACACTGGGATGGACCAGGGTGTGCTGGGAGGGACAGTGATGTTGTGGCATCGGTGGGAAAGTGGAGTGACATAGTACAGGGAACAGAGGATGTGTGTGCGACCCTGCCGTATAGTCGCAGGAGTGGAAGTGTGTGAGGAAGGTCTTGTGCAAGAGGAATTGCCATTGGATATAGGTTTTGAGGCAGTTTTGCCTGAGGTATTGCAGGGACTGTTGGACAGTACCCAGGGGGAGGTGATTGAGGGTTCTGTGAGCCCTGGTGGTGGGTTAGTGGGTAGGCTGGGGAAAGACAGCCTGGAGGCTTTGCACTTGAATGTGCAAGAGGTGCAAGTGTTAGTGCATCAGGAGGATGAAGGGTTGGAAATGGAGGCTAGTAGTGATTCTCGCAAGAGGGCGATGGGGAGTGAGTAGGATGACGACCTGACTCCTGGTTAAAGGACCGGTAAAAAGGTATAAGTTGAGGCGTCTCATAAGTGGTGTAAGTGGCAAAGGGTACGAAACACCAGGTTAAATGTCTTGGGGCTGGAAACAGGCGTCGATCAGGGCTGTACCTCTAACATTTTCAAGTGCCTCACGTTAAACGTTAATGGGCTGAAGGATGAAGTGAGGAGATCGTGGGTAGTGGGGACTTTAAGACGTCTGACGATTGATGTGGTGTTTTTGCAGGAACATAACTATTAGTATGGAAGAAATCTTTTGCTGCCTGGGTATAAAGTGTATGCAGGTTGTTCAGGTAAGTTCAAGGGTGGGGTAGCGGTAGCAGTGATTGAAAATAACCCCTTTCAGCTTTTGGCGTAGGAGGAGGGAAGGGTGGTGAAGGTCAATGGGGACTGGGGAGGTGTGTGGGTGACTTTTGTTGGGGTTTATTTGGCGGCTGGGAGCAATAGGAGGATCAAGGAGGATTTTGTTAGGGATCAGTTGTTTTTTTTCTTGGGAGGTATGGCAGCGGCAATGGTGATAGGGGGTGATTGGAACAGTATTATTAGGAAGAAGGATGTGGAGCCGAGAGGGGCGAGATGTGAATTGGGCATGTTGAGGGATGTTTTGGGGAGTGCTGGGGTTGTAGATGTGGTGGGAGGTGGTTGGAAGGTGGACCACACCTTTATTAGAAGGGGCTACGCTGCTCGCCTTGATAGGATTTACGTGTCTAGGGCTGTGGATGTAGGGGAGGTGAGGAATGTGGATGTGGGGTTTTCTGACCACAAAGGGGTTGTGGTGGAACTGGCATGGGAGGGGATGGTACGGTGGTATACGGGTCATTAGAAATTAAACGTGCGACTTTTGGATGGGGAGGAGGGTAGGAAATGCTTTGAGGAGTGGTGGGAGTGTATGTGGGGGCAAAGGAAAGTGGTGGAAGATGTGTTAGGATGGTGGGAAGGGATGGCTTGCGGCTATCAGAAAATTTATAGGGTAAGGGGACGGGAGGAAGCGCAGTGGAGGTATGGTCTGGAGAAGTATTTGGAGGGACAGCTGAGGCTTTGTTGAGAGGGTAGGTCAGGCTGACATATGGTTGAGATGGAGGAACTTAAGGATAGGTTGTGTGTACTGCAAAATGAGCATTTTGATGCAATTCGATTACGTGGTGGGCTTGAGGAGGCTCTATGGGGTGATAGGCCGTCGGCATGTGTGTTGAGAAATTGTAGAAAACGGAGGGAGGGAATGATGGTATCGAGGATGGTGGTGGAGAATGACATTGAGGGGTATGCGTTGGGGCAGGTAATGAAGTCGACTGAGGCTATAAGTTTATATTTAACGTCATGGTTTGAGAGATACTTGAGGGTGGGGGAATGTGGGGGACAGGAGGGTGATATTGTGGAAGAGGGAATTGTGCAGAGATTGGGGGATGAGGATAAGGAGAAAATGGGGGGTGATTAGTGAGGACGAGGTTTGGGGAGCTGTGAGTGGTTTGAGTAAACGAAAGGCGCCGGGATGGATGGGATTCCCTAATGACTTTCATGTAATTCTTTGGGGTGTCCTATAAGAGTGTTTGGTTAGGGTTCTTAATGGTATGAAAGAGAATGGGAGGATGGGGTTGACTCAGCATACTGGGGTGGTGGTATTGGTGGGAAAGGGAGGGGAGAGAGATAGAATCAAGAATTATAGAGGATTATCGTTAATGTGCGCTGATTATAAGATTTTTGCAAAAAGTGTTTAAGAATAGGATTAAGAGGGTGGTTGGTGAGGTGGTAGAGGAAGGGCAGTATGGTATACCTGGCAGATGTATGGTGAGGGGGCATGAAATTATTAGGAAATTTATTGAGGAAGAGGAAGAGGGGGATCCTTGCATTGGATTGAGAAATGCTGTGGAGGATTATGAGGAGGCAGGGTTTTGGGGAAGAAATTGTAGGCTGGTCTGAGGCATTATATAGGGAAGCAAGAGTGAGAGTACAAGTTAATGGGTTGAGTGGGTGGAAAAGTGTGAATGGGGAAGGCATTGCTGCAGGGTTGTCCCCTGTCGCAAATGCTTTTTGCTTGTCTGCAGGACACATTGTATAGATTAGTTAAGGCAGGAGTGGGAGGAGGGTGGGAGTTTAAGCGGGGATGTGGGTATTATTGGTTATGTGGATGAGGAGGGAGAGGAGTTTCGAGGCTGTAGGGTCGATCATGGGGATTTTTGGGAGAGCGACAGGTATGAGGATTAATAGGGCCAAGTCTCACCTATTGGAATTGGGGACGTGGGTGGGGAGGTTGGGGTTGAGGTGTGGGTGATCAGTTGCTGATAGATTAAAGATATGTGGTATCATTTTTATGAATGATTTGGGTGAAGCGAGACGTGTTACTATGGGAGGTGTAATGACTAGGGCAATACAACGGATGAATGGATGGAGGCCGGGGAGGTTAACTATGTTGCAACGTGTGATTGTGGTGAATGTTTTGGTTTATAGTAAGATATGGCATGTGGCAAGTAGTTACCCAATTCTGAAAGGTGATGTTGCGGAGTTGATGTGTAGGCATTGGTTGTGAAAGGAGGTTGTAATGAAGAGGGTGGGTTTGGGGGTATGGGGTTAATTAATTTGGAGATACATGTCATGAGTGTGTATGTGAAGTCCTGCTTTCTGGACAGGGAAGGGGTACAGGGGAAACGAGTATGTGGGGGAATTGAAGAAATGGTGGAGGGGGAAGGAGTTGGACCAGTGTGGGAATATGTTGTGCAGGCTTTTGAGTGTGAGGAATCTGGGTAACGTTATGGCTAGTGTATAAGGGAGAGTAGGGGGAGGAAGGGAGGAGTATGAGGGGGAATCGGAGCTTCCAGTGTATAATTGGAAAGGGATATGGAGTGGGTTGCGGGGTATGTGGTTGAAGGCGAGGTCAAGGGAGGTCAAGTTTAGGTTTTTGCATGGGGTACTTGCTTCCAGGGCTGTTTTGTTCAAAATGGGGTTAGCAGGGGATGCCTGGTGTGTTGGGTGTGGGGGAGAGGAGACGACGTATCATGGGTAATATTTTTGTGATCACCTCGAGGATGTCCGGTGTTGGGTGGGGGGAGTAGTCAGAGAAATGGGGTGGGCGGGGATTAATGCATGATGTTTATGTGTTTAGATATAGGGGTGGAGGGATGTGTTAGAAGGGTGCTCATCTATTTGGCAGTGATTTTGTGACCGTATCCTGGGCTTTGAGGGAACAACCTGGGGGTGTGCAGATAAGGTCTATTGCTGCGACTATGTATAGAACGAAATGTAGGAACAGGTTATTATATGGAGAGGGTGGGCTAGGGTTTTTACTGATGGTTATAAGGAACTTACAGTGGGGGACTGGTGGGGGTGGGGAGTGTGCTAAGATGAAAGGGGCTATCTACGTAGGATGGGGTGAGGTTGAGGGAGTGTTTGTCTTGGTTTACTTTAGGCATGAATGTTGAGTGGGAAAGTGTGTGTTGTGTTGTGGGGGGGGGGGTTGACGGTGGACGACTCATATTGAGAATATGTATCCTGACTTTGGACTGGTAGAGGGGATGCATGGAGCTGTGTGTTTCACATTTGTGTGAATTCTGGGGACTGAGGACGAAGGGGTTGGTTGGTGTAGGGGGGTTGCCTTGGGGTTGGCTTTTCCTGTTTGCTGCCTTTTGGGTTTCTTACACGGAATTTATTGTCCTATGTATAATAACACTTGCGATATGATGCTGCTGTAAGTATTGCGCTAGCAGGATGGCTCGAAGTTATGAGTGGACAGTGTACGTTTGTCAGGTCCTGCGAGGCCTGTGATTGATGCCTGTGAGGTGATATTGCTTTGTATTATTGATAACTTTCAAGATAATGTGATCCACCAAGTATGTCAATATAACAGTTTGTGAGATATTTTCCTCACCATTATTGATATTGTAGTTTCTGTTTTCTTATCGTTCAGAGTGACATAGGTATCTTATGTACCCTGTGGGGTTTACTAAGTTACATTGTGTTTTACGCTTGTTTTCAAGGGTTTCAGTATATGTTTTTGTAATGGTGTTTAAAAAACACAAATGTTTACACATCGTTAACAGTGTTTTCATTATGTGATTAGTTGTCAGGAGGGGATGATTCATGGTCCTGTATCAATGATGTAAAATTGTGTTCATTCAGGATAGTCAGTGTCTATCTAGGTTTCGGGAGATGAACCTTTGGATTATAAATCCTTATGTAAAAAACATATTTTGAGACATCTTGTGTAAGGATAATGTTTATATTGTGACATGTCTAAGTAAGCATAATGAAAAACAATCCAATGATATCTTACTTTATATTGTGTCATCAGTTGGGTGTTACTATGAGTTAGCAGGTATAGTATGGACATATCTGTTTGTGATGCACGGGTGGGGTTCTTTTGACGTCTTGCAATTATTTTATTGTGTCTATGGGGAAGGGGGGGTGGTACATGTGTCAGGGTGAGCTGTAAGTATGATTGTGGATGCGGTCATAAATGGTATCTTTAGTTGTACCATGGCCATGTAATGGTTATTTTGTGTGGGTTTTGGGGATGTGTTTTTTGAGTGATCTGTGGGTTATTTTCTTGTTAAGTACTGCCTTTATTAAGGATTCTGTGTTTCATTCCTTATGCTATGGGTTAATGTATCATGGGAATTTTCTTGTAATATCTTGTTGTTGGGTTGTGTAATGTATGATTGTACATATTTGTTTTTTAAATAAAATAAAAAATATAAAAGAAAACTTAGGTGTTCAGGTTCCAGTGTAAAGTTTTCTAATGTTCCATATATATATGATTAATTTCTGTTTTTGGCATTATTGTAAGTGGGATCTGTTTAAGTCCCACACTGTTAGAATTAAGCCTTTTTGGGTGTGAGATGTTATTTAAGGTTTACGTTGGTATGAACCTTGTATGGTTATTGTGTTGCAGTCATTTGGTTGTTATGCTTTTTGTAACATTACTCTGTATGATGTACTATGTATTTAAAAAAAAAAAAAAAACACTATTGTACTCTTTGTTTGAGAGAGTTAAGTGACTGCCCGAATTGGCAAACTACCTCGGTAACTACCATTTCTCTTGTTATACTGCCGGCTCCTTGTTGGAGTTGCTGGACAGTCACGGGAGAGTCACGTGACAGAGTGGTGTGATCCCACCTGAGCGAGGAGACTGCCTCCCCTTGATCAATCTCTTTTGCTGCTGACCCTCGTTGGAGCAACACCTCGCTCTTGTCTCTGCTTGTTTCCTCGTCATTTAGACTCTGCTTGGTAGAGTATGTGTTGGGTGGTGAGACGAAACATACTTCTCTGGACTCTGTGTAACTCTGTTCACAGAACATAGTCTAGAATTAATGATTTTCGACGTTTTACTGAGGTTGTGTGTCACACTGACACTCTTCAGATAACTCAGGTCCCGAGCTATAGCTTCTGACCTAATTCGTTGAGGTATCTGTGCACAGTCGCAGTCGGGGATTTAGGTTATGCTGAACTTAGATTCAGTATTAAGGGAGTTTTGTGACTATTATGGAGGATGTGTTGATGGTCCCCAGTTAGGGTCGTTTTTTATCTCCTTGTTCCTGACGCTGTGTTGCTGTTGCTTGCTATATTGCTGTTCGACGAATTGGTCATATTACTGTTCAAGCAAGCTGTTCTGATTGCCAGTTTGGTAGAGAAGTTAGCTTATGTGAGGACGTTTAGTCAGTCACTGAGTCGAGTCGAGTCTTAGGAGACATAACGAGTTACCTGGAGCTCACACACAAGTACACATACTCATTTGTATATATCCTAGTATTGTTTATATTTGCTGACAAAGTACCAGATGGTACTTACGAGCCATTATGATGTTATGTGCCTTCAGCACAATACTGTTTATGAGAGAAGTGTAGGAACTAACCTCCTAATTAACATCCTAATTAATATCCTCATTATATTTAAATTGATTTACTTTGATACCCTAGACATTTTAACTTTGTTAATAAACTTGTTAAATTTATTTCTTTGGTTAGTACCCTATTGATTATATCGGATAACTGGACCAGAATACTGACTACTTGTTGCACGAACCCAGTAACACGCTGAATGCTAGAGGGGCATGCCTTTCTAGTGTTCACTTGAGATGTCTATTTCTAATAGATATCGCGTCTTTTGTAACAGAGCGCTGCTACTATTACCACTAAGACCACTACTACTATTACCACTAAGACCACTAAGACCACTACTACTATTACCACTAAGACCACTACTACTATTACCACTAAGACCGCTACTACTATTACCATTAAGACCACTACTACATTTAGGTGTCAAGTTTTGAGTTTGACCCATGATGTTCCCATGGGAGGACATTTAGGTATTAAAAAAAAAAAACATCTGCAAGGTTTCCAAACATTTTTACTGGCCTCAGATATGGGAGTCAATGAGTAAGTATATTGAATCATGTGCTATTTGCCAAAGGGTAAAAATACCTACTCAGGGTATTAAACCTGCACTCCTTAAATTAATCGCAGCAGGTGGAGAACCTTTTAGCAGGATAGTACCTTTTAGCAGGATAGTTGTGGATTGTGTGGGTCTACTACCCAAAATTAAGATGGGTAACCAGTACTTCCTCACCATTATTTGTTCTACAACCAGATTCCCCGAGGCCATCCCACTACGTACAATTACTACACGTGTGGTTTTGAGAGCATTGGTGAACTTTTGTTCTCAAACTGGGATCCCTAAGGAAATTCAGACAGATCAGTTGTCAAATGTTACATCTAAACATTCTCGCACAATCCTTGAAAAAATTAACATTGAAATGACGACCTCCACCGCCTATCACACGGAAAGTCAAGGGGTGGAGGAGCGGTTTCACCAGAGTCTCAAGACCATGATACTTGTTTAATTTACCCAGTACCAGAAGGACTGGGATGAGGGTATTCCCTTACTTTTATTTGCCGTGAGGGACAGCACTCAGGAATCATTAGGCTATAATTATTTTGAACTGATCTATGGTCATCAGGTACCGGGGCCACTGACTGTTTTAAAGGAACACTGGCTAGGTGGTGATCGTGATGCTTTCCCCTCGGAGTCTTTACTCACTTTGAGAGACCGTTTGGCTCATATGAAGTGCTTGGTATCTGAGAACCTGCGCAACAGCCAGATCAAGATGAAGAGACTATTTGACCGCAAGGCAGTGCCCCGTACTTTTGACGTTGGAGAGGAGGTGCTAGCATTGGAGCCGGTGCCTGGTGATGCCTTAAAAGCAAAGTACAGTGGGCCGTACAAAGTGGTGAAAAAGGTCACTGATCAAAATTACAGAATTTACACCCCTGGGCGGCGGAAGTCTGAACGTGATGTGCATATAAACTGACTAAAACGGTACCATCAAAGATCTGGTGTGGCGAGTGTTAATATAGTAGGTGATCCAGGGTTCGACGCTGATTTGCAGGAAACCACAGATGAACATCTTAGTAACAGGCAATTGTTAAAGGACCCTACACAATGTAAGGCATAAATAAAGAACGGATTGAAGAGATGATTCTGTTTCTCTTGACTTTTGGGGATTTGTTTGAGGATATCCCTAAGATAAGCAATTTAAAGCCCCATGATATAGATGAAGGGAAAGCTGAACCAATTCGGCAGGTCCCTTATAGAATGAACCCACAAAAGAAAGCAAGTATGGAGAAGGAGGTACAATTCCTACTTGACAATAATTTAATAGTACCGAGAGAGTGAGTGGATATCACCCTGCTTAATGGTTCCCAAACCAGATGGCATCATGAGGATGTGCACTGACTACCGCAAGGTTAATTTAATAACTAAGGCTGACTGTTTTCCTCTTCCTAGAATAGATGTCATTGATGCAGTGGGAGGAGCTAAATATGTAAGTAAATTAGACCTATTGAAGGGTTATTATCAGATTCCTTTAACCCCAAGTATCAGTGACAACTCTACTTTTGTAACGCCAGATGGGAGTTTTTTCAGTATAAAGTTCTTCCATTCAGGCTTCGTAACGTTCTCTCCTGTTTACAACGCAGGATACATTAAGTCATACGAGGCTTAGTTGGAGTGAGGTGTTATATTGTTTTAGTAATTGTTGGGCAGAACATGTGAACAGCGGAGAGATCTTTTTTCTAGGCTCACTGATGATCAGCTCACAGTTAATCTAGCTAAGAGTGCTTTTGGACATGCCCAGGTAACTTTTCTAGGACATGAAATTGGCCAGGCAAAAGTGGCCTCAGCTAATGCCAAGGTGGAGGCTATAGACAATTTCCTTGTTCCAAAGAACCGCAAAGAGGTTATGCGTTTCGTGGGCATGGTAACATTTTACAGAAAGTTCTGTCTAAATTTGTCAAAGTTAATATCTCCACTCACAGACCTCATTAGTCCCAAGCGAAAATTTGTGTGGGACATGAAGTGTCAAAGGGCTTTTGAACATGTAAAAACTCTGCTTACTAGTGCTCCTGTGTTTACTAGTCCCAATTTTGAACTGCCAATTTGTCTACAGGTAGACGCTAGTGATACTGGTGTTGGTGCTGTTTATTACAAGAATTAGTAGGACAATTATTGCCAGTCAGCGACTTCTCTGTGAAACTCAAAAAACGTCAGAGATTATTATGCCACCATAGAAAAGGAGGCTCTTGCTTTAATGTTGGTTGTGCAACATATTTCAGGATCAAATTCATCCTGTAACTGTATAGTGACCACAATTCTTTACGTTTCCTACACCTACTAGATGGACTTTGTTCCTCCAACCTCTTAATTTGGTGATTCGTTATGTGAAGGGACAGAGAATATGGTCTCGTGTGTACTGTACACGATGTAGTGTAGACATTTATCTGCTCTTGTTTTACAGTGGACTGAAGCTCATTGAGCTGGTGGAGGAGGTATCAGATTTCCCAAGAGAGTGTGTGTGTGTTTTTAGTGGTAGTCACATCAGTACATGCCTAGGTAAGTTATGCTAACATAAGGTGTGGGCGGTGATGCCTCACCTGTGTGATGTTAGTGTATGAACTGTTGGACCGCAGGTCCAACAGTCCATACACAGTCCTGTGCGTTTTCTCCAGGACCCACCTGTTTTATTTGGATCACCAAGTGTGGTGACTCCAGGGTTCCTTGGAATGACGGCGTAGGTGAAGGCCTGGCAGGCCCATCTTTTGTGGGGTCAACAGTCCCACTAACTAATTTTATGTGACTTACCACCCAGTATTGAGGTCTGGTAATTTTCTCTCCCCTGTTCTCCTATTTCTCCCAGTGGTGTGTTTTGCTGTGAGACGCAGAGTTGATATTGTCTTTTCTATTTGTAGTAATATGTACACTAATTTTTTGCACTGTTTCTGGAGACTGTTTATATATTTTTATGAAGTGCATGTTTTATTTTTGCAAGCAGAGTTGTGTGCTAATGAACACTTCTGATGTTTTTCTCAGTTTATCATAAGTTTACTTGTATATAATTGTGTAAACTTTTTATATATTATGTACAGAGGTATCCCAGTCAGCTCTTTAATTTTATGTCATGTATTGAAAATGCATCAACGTAGGTGTCTGGCTAACACAGTATTGTAATGGGGCATTTTCCTATTTATATTTCAGAGTACAGCTATAAAGCATGACTGTGGACTTTCTATTGGCTGATCCCAACTCTCTCTCGCCGAACACAGGTGTATTTGTGGCACTGAAGCAGCAGACCGATTCGGGTACCATGGTCTGGTGAGCGGAAATCCGAGGGAAAGATTGCAAGACATGAGGAGGTTAATAACATTAACAAGAGGAGCCTCACAACAGCCGGATGCCCAGCAGTAAGGGAGCCACTGATGGCAGCCAAAAGTGTGTGGATGGTATCACCCTTCAAGCATGGACAGACGCCAAGGAGGTGGTTTGGGACTACACATGTGCATCTTGGCTGATTCTATCTCCAATACACCAGGGAGGAAGGACGGGCAGCTGCCAGCTTCAGGGAGTCCCAGAAGTCTAGAAAATACGGAGAACTTGCCCATCATTATATGTTTGTGCCCATAGCCTAGGAGACTCTTGGCTCATGGGAAAATAGGGCATCTAAGTTCCTTAAGGAGCTAGGCAAAAGATTCATCAGGGTAAATAGGCATCCCAAGGCAGCTAGTTTTCTGTTCCAGTGACTCACTGCTCCTGTTCAGAGGAGTAATGCTTGTTGTATCTTGGGCACGCGCTCCAGCTCTGAGGAGCTGGATGAGATTTTCGCATTATAATCAGTGACAAACACATAACAATATGTACTAAACATGTATCTCTCACACCTCATGTACTGTATATGCCATCTTTATATCAACAATGTATCTCTTAAATCTTTTGTACCCTATTATGTAATAAAATATTCCCATTGGTAAAAAAGAAATGGAATATTCAAATGGCATCAGGAAGGAATCCAAGTATTCTTCCTTGAAGCCTTTTTATCCACTTGTCCGAAGCTATGGGTCCCACAATTTGCAAAAGATGCGGACCCCATCCTAAATAATTGACCAGTTTTACCTAATCGGCACGACATATATATATATATATATATATATATATATATATATATATATATATATATATATATATATATATATATATATATATATATATTCCTGATGCCATAAGTCTGTTGAGTGTACCTGGTAAAGTGTATGGTAGAGTTATTATTGAAAGAATTAAGAGTAAGACAGAAAGCAGGATAGCAGATGAACAAGGGGGCTTTAGGAAAGGTAGGGGGGGTGTAGACCAAGTGTTTACAGTGAAACATATAGGTGAACAGTATTTGGATAAGGGTAAAGAGGTTTTTGTGGCATTTATGGATTTGGAAAAGGCGTATGATAGGGTGGATAGGGGGGCAATGTGCCAGATGTTGCAGGTGTATGGAATAGGAGGTAGGTTACTGAAAGCAGTGAAGAGTTTTTATGAGGATAGTGAGGCTCAGGTTAGAGTGTGTAGGAGGGAGGGGGATTATTTCCCAGTAAAAGTAGGCCTTAGACAAGGATGTGTGATGTCACCGTGGTTGTTCAATATATTTATAGATGGGGTTGTAAGAGAAGTGAATGCGAGGGTCTTGGCAAGAGGTGTGGGGTTAAAAGATAAAGAATCAAATACAAAGTGGGAGTTGTCACAGTTGTTTTTTGCTGATGACACTGTGCTTTTTGGAGATTCTGAAGAGAAGTTGCAGAGGTTGGTGGATGAATTTGGTAGGGTGTGTAAAAGAAGAAAATTGAAGGTGAATATAGGAAAGAGTAAGGTGATGAGGATAACAAAAAGAGGTGACGAAAGATTGGATATCAGATTGGAGGGAGAGAGTATGGAGGAGGTGAATGTATTCAGATATTTGGGAGTGGACATGTCAGCAGATGGGTCTATGAAGGATGAAGTGAATCATAGAATTGATGAGGGGAAAAGGGTGAGTGGTGCACTTCGGAGTCTGTGGAGACAAATAACTTTGTCCATGGAAGTAAAGAGGGGAATGTATGAGAGTATAGTTATACCAACACTCTTATATGGGTGTGAAGCATGGGTGATTAATGTTGCAACGAGGAGAAGGCTGGAGTCAGTGGAGATGTCATGTCTGAGGTCAATGTGTGGTGTGAATATAATGCAGAGAATTCGGAGTTTGGAAATTAGGAGGAGGTGTGGGATTACCAAAACTATTATCCAGAGAGCTGAGGAGGAGTTGTTGAGGTGGTTCGGACATGTAGAGAGAATGGAACGAGACAGAATGACTTCGAGAGTGTATAAATTTGTAGTGGAGGGAAGGCGGGGTAGGGGGTCAGCTTAGGAAAGGCTGGAGGGAGGGGGTAAAGGAGGTTTTGTGTGCAAGGGGCTTGGACTTCCAGCAAGCAAGTGTGAGCGTATTTGATAGGAGTGAATGGAGACAAATGGTTTTTAATACTTGACGTGCTGTTGGAGTGTGAGCAAAGTAACATTTATGAAGGGATTCAGGGAAACCGGCAGGCTGGACTTGAGTCCTGGAGATGGGAAGTACAGTGTCTGCACTCTGAAGGATGGGTGTTAATGTTGCAGTTTTATAACTGTAGTGTAAAGCACCCCTCTGTCAAGACAGTGATGGAGTGAATGATGATGAAAGTTTTTCTTTTTCGGGCCACCCTGCCTTGGTGGGAATCGGTCGATGTGTTAATAATATATATATATATATATATATATATATATATATATATATATATATATATATATATATATATATATATATATATATATATATATATATATATATATATATATATATATATATATATATATATATATATATATATTATATATATATATATATATATATATATATATATATATAGTATATAATATTATATATATATATATATATATATATATATATATATATATATATTATATATATATATATATATATATATATATATATATATATATATATATATATATATATATATATATATATATATATATATATATATTATATATACATATATATATATATATATATATATATATATATATATATATATATATATATATATATATATATATATATATATATATATATATATATATATATATATATATATATATATATATATACATATATATATATATATATATATATATATATATATATATATATATATATATATATATATATATATATATATATATATATATATATATATATATATATATATATAATATATACATATATTATTATATATATATATATATATATATATATATATATATATATATATATATATATATATATATATATATATATATATATATATATATATATATATATATATATATATATATATATATATATATATATATATATACATATATATCAAGACAACCACTATGAAAAATAGAAGAATTCAAGCGCTTTCGTGACTACTCACATTATCAATTAACTATAAAAGGAAACATGACAAGAAGGCTAACAAAGACTACACCTCACAGTAGCGTAACATCGCACGACTCTGTGAAGAGGAACATAAGAAAGGACCTGAAACTCTTCCCAAGAATTAAGATTAGTCCAATTTATCATTAAATTCTTCCCAAATGTTTTTAATTATAAATGAATTCAATTTATATAACCCAAAAGAAATATTCATATTTTTTCAAAACTGCTTTTATGAAACATGATTCTATTATATTCATTTCAACCATATATATATATATATATATATATATATATATATATATATATATATATATATATATATATATATATATATATATATATATATATATATATATATATATATATATATATATATATATATATATATATATATATATATATATATATATATATATATATATATATATATATATATATATATATATATATATATATATATATATATATATATATATATATATATATATATATATATATATATATATATATATATATATATATATATATATATATATATATATATATATATATATATATATATATATATATATATATATATATATATATATATATATATATATATATATATATATATATATATATATATATATATATATATATATATATATATATATATATATATATATATATATATATATATATATATATATATATATATATATATATATATATAAATCTTTAGCTCAAGTACTTTCACACTTATCAGTGCGTCATCAGGAGGTATGCAATGTTGCAGGCAGCAACAGAAGGAGTGGAAGTTTTCTCAGAGTAACGCAGTGCAAGTGTGTCTCCGACCGCCGCCTCTCTGATGCTAAGGGACAACAGAAACAATGGGAACACCAGAGTGAACCCATGGTTTTCCCGGAGGTGTGGAGAGTACAAAACCAGGTGTGCTAGAACATGGAAAATGTATAAAGGTAAAGGACTCATGAAAATAAGGAATTGAGCTGAAGAACCAGAAACAAATATACATGGACAAGGAGAGGACCAGAGGAAATACGAGAATGACATAGTGTCAAAAGCCATATCGGACCCAAAGTTTATCAAGAGACACATCTTGAGGAAAACAACATTTAAGGACGAGTTAATCAGGCTGAGGAAGGAACAAGGTGGAGCTCACAAAGAGCGACCAGGAAGTATGTGAAGAACTCAGCACAAGATTTAGGGAGGTATTCACAGTGGAAACAGAAATGCTTCCAACAAACCTAGGCGGTAGGGTACACCAGTAAGTACTGGACACACTGCACACAATCGAGGAGGTGAAGAAACTCCTAGGTGGACTAGATACATCGAAGGCGGTGAGCCCAGACATCTCCCTCTGGGTTCTGAGAGAGAGACAGGACGCACTATGAGCGCTGCTAACAACAATCCTCAACAAATGTATCGAAAGAGGGCAACTGCCTGAGTCCCAGTTTTTAAGAAAGGAGTCAGACAACGAACATTAAACTACAGACCAGTTTCGGTAACTTGTATAGCATGTAAAGCAATGGAGAAGATTAAAAGGAGAAGAGTGGTGAAGCATCTAGAATATAATGGGGCTGATACATGACAGCCAGGATGGTGACAGGGATGGGAAATCCTGTGTCACAAACCTGTTGGAGTCCTATGACAAAGTAACAGAAGTGAGACAGGTGAGACAGGAGAGAAATGAATAAGTAGACTGCATATTCTAGGACAGTAAGGAGTCTTTCGAAACAGTATTACACAAGAGACTGGTTCGAAAGTTAGAGGAGAAGGCAGTGATAGCGGTAAAAGCACTACAATAGATAGGTAATAAGTGACAGGAAGGAAACAACAAGTGATGGTACTTGACGAGGCGTCAGAGTGGGAGCATGTGTCGAGTGCGGTTCCAAAAGGGTGAAACCTACGACCGGTGCTCTTCCTTGTATATGGGAATGACATGGCTGAAGCGACAGATTCAAGGGAGTCTGAATTTGCAGATGATGGGAAACAAACGACGAGTATACAAGGGACGAAGCTCAAGTTAGTCTACAAGGTGATCTGGACAGACTGCAAGCCTGGTCCAATAAATGCTTCCTAGAGTTTGACCTCACCTATTGAAAAGTCATAAAGCTTGGAGAAGGTCAAAGAAGATTGCAAACGGAGTTCAGATTCGGGGGGCCAAAAACTGCAAACCTCATTTAAGGAAAAGGATCTAGGGGTGAGTATCATAACGAGTACATCTCTTGAGGCGCACTAAAACCAATTAACCACTGCAGGAAACCTAAGAACAGTATTTCCACATGTAAGTAAGGAGTCATTCACGGCACTGTACACCGTGTACATCAGGCCCATTTTGGAGTATGCAGCACCAATATGGAAACTACACCTGGTCAAGCAGACCTGGAGAGTGTACAAAGAACTTTCATGGCACATAAATACGATAAAGCACCTAAATTACTGGGAACGGTTGAAGGTCCTTGATCTGTATTCCTGGAACGCAGGCGAGAGAGATACATGATAATATACACTTGGAAGGTCCTGGAGGGATTGGTACCAAACTTGCACACAAAAATCAATCCCTATGAAAGCAAAAGACTCGGCAGGAGATGCAATATTCACCGGATGAAAAGCAGGGGCGCCACGAGTACATTGAGAGACAACACATCAAGTGTCCGGGGCCCAAGGCTGTTCAACTGCCTCCCAGCATACATAAGGGGGATTACCAATAGACCCCTGGCTGTCTTCAAGCAGGCACTGGACAGGCACCTAAAGTCAGTACCTGACCAATCGGGCTGTGGTTCACTTCAGTTTGCGTGCGGCCACCAGTAACAGCCTGGTTGATCAGACCCTGATCCACCATGAGGCCTGGTCTCAGACCGGGCCGCGGGGGCGTTGACCCCAGAAACTCTCTCCAGGTAAGCATGTTAAAAAGTTAGAGAAAATACAAGAGTTTGCATCAAGACTAGTCCCGGAGCTGAGGGGTATGTCCTACGAGAATATGTTAAGGGAAATCAACTTGACGACACTGGAGGACAGGGTGGATAACGGGGATACGGTACCGACGTATAAAATACTGAGAGGAAATGACAAGGTGGTAAGAGCCAGAATGGGACACAGGAACAAGGGTAAACAACTGGAAGTTAACTCAGATGACTAATAGTGATGTGACAAAGTATTTTGTCAGCCTTAAAGCTGTCAGGAAGGGGAACAATCTGGAGAGCGAAGTATTGGAGATAGGAACCATAGCTTTATGAAGAAACAATGGATCTAGTAGCTACCAGAAAGAAGGCTGGGTCAGGAGCTAAGACTTGAGCCCTGCGACCACAAATAAATAAGAACACACACACATACACACACACACACACACACACACACACACACACACACACACACACACACACACACACATAAACACACATAGTTGTTTCTGGTATTTGTGAACGACATGAAGGAAGGAATTGACTCAGAAGTGTCCCTGTTTGTAGGTGATATGAAGCTGATGAGAAGAACTCAGTCGGACGAGGACTTGGCAGAACTACACAGGAATTTGGACAGGCTGCAGGCCTGGTCCAGCAACTGGCTCCTGGAGTTAAACCCCACCAAGTGCAAAGTCGTGAAGATTAGGGGAGGGCAAAGAAGACCGCAGATGGAGTATAGTCTAGGGGACCAGACACTACAAACCTCACTCAAGGAAAAGGCTCTTGGGGTGAGTATGACACCGGCCACATCTCCTGAGGCGCATTTCAACCAAATAACTGCTGCAACATACAGGCGCCTAGCAAACCTAAGAACAACATTCCCTCATCTTAATAAGGAATCGTTTATGACCTTGTACACTTTGAACGTTAGGCCTATATTGGAGCATGCAGCACCAGTTTGGAACCCACACCTAGCCAAGCACGTAAAGAAACTAGAGAAAGTGCAAAGGTTTGCAACAAGACTTGTCCTGGAGTTAAGGGGTATGTCCGACAAGGAGAGGTTAAGGGAAATCGACTTGACGACACTGGATGACAGGAGAGACAGGGGGAATATGATAGCGATATATAAAATACTGAGAGGAATCGACAAGTTGGACAGAGACAGGATGTTCCAGAGAGGGGACACAGCAACAAGGGGTCACAGTTGGAAGTTGAAGACACAGATGAATCACAGGGTTGTTAGGAAGTATTTCTTCAGTCAGAGTTGTCAGGAAGTGGAATAGTCTGGGAAGTGATGTAGTGGAAGTGGGATCCATACATAGCTTTAGGTAGACGTATGATAAAGCTCATGGAGCAGGAAGAGTGACCTAGTAGCGACCATTAAAGAGGCCGGGCCAGGAGCTATGAATCGACCCCTGCAACCACAATTAAGTGAATGCAACTAGGTGAGTACATGCATCAACACTTAAGGGACACTACCAGAGGCAGAGGAGAGGACGAACCAACATGACTGGACCTAGTATTCACATTCAGTAGTGTATATATTGAGGACATCATATTTGAAAGACACCTCTGGGCTAGTGATCACGTGGTTCTGAGCTTCGAATACACAGTAGTGCTATAAGTGGAGAGAGAAGCAGGTAGAGAAAGACGAATGAAGCCAAACTACAAGAGAAGGGACTACAAAGGCATGAGGAATTTCCTGCACGAGGTTCTGTGAGACAGAGAACTGGCAGGGAGATCAGTAAATGAGATAATGGAATATGCGACAACAATATGCAAGGAAGCATAGGAGTGGTTTGCACCCAAAGGCAACAGAAATTTTGAGAATTCCAGGACGAGCCCTTAGTTAACCCAAAGGTGTAGAGAGGTCAATGCCAAGAATGCTAGAGAATGGAAGAAGTATGGAAGGTAAAAGGACCCAGGAGAATATGGAGATTAGTCGAAGAACAAGAAATGAATATTTACAGGTAAGGAGAGATACCCAACGACAATTCGAAAATGACATAGCAGCGAAAGCCAAGTCCGGTCCGAAGCTGTTGTACAGTAACATCAGGAGGAAAACAACTATCAAGGACTATATAATCAGGCCGAGGAAGGAAGCAGGTGAGATCACAAGAATCGACCGAGAAGTATGTGAGGAGCTCAACATGAGACTCAAAGAAGTATTCACAGAGACAGAAAGGACTCCAGAAAGATGGAGTGATGGGGTACACCATCAAGTGCTGGATACAATACATACAACCGAGGAGGAGGTAAAGAGGCTGCAAAGCTAACTAGATACCTCAGATATGATGGGACCAGACAACATGTATCCGAGAGTCCTGATAGAGGTAGCAGAGGCGCTCTGTGTACCACTAACAACAATCTACAACACATCTGTTGAAAAGGGCGATTACCTGAGGTATGGAAGACCAAATGGAGTCCAATTTTTTAAAAAAGGAGACAGACACGCAGCATTAAACTACAGACCAGTGTCACTGACATGTATAGTGGTCAGTGGTCACAGTGGTCAGTGGTCACAACAGGTCACGGGTCCTGAGCTGCTTTGGGGATTAGTGTGGAGGGTTACAAAGCCGTGGCTTGGTTCTGCCTTGTTTTTAAAATATGTGGTTGGAGTGTTGAAGGAGGTTTTCCTGCTTCTCCAGGAAGAAATTAGGAGGCTGAAGGTTCACCTCGATGGGTCTGGGAGTGAGTGTGAGGTGGCTGGAGTGGTTGAGGGGAATGAGGCTACCAGAAGTGAGGTGCAGTCTGTCACTCACTGTGAGGCGGCTGAAGGTGGGGATGACGAAAAGGCTACCAGCAGGGGGGTGCAGTCCAGCACAAGCACCTAAAGCAGTAATATGGAGAGAGTCAGCCACTCTAAGTTGCAAGTGGTTCATAATTCAGGAAGAAGGATGATAAGGAAGGTTAACAGAGAAGATGTGAAGGTAGGAAATCGATTCTTTATTCTCCAGGACGAGTGTACTTCAGTGATGTTAAAGATACCACTGACTCCCCTGCTAATCAAGGTAAGAGTATTCAATGATGAGTTAGAACAGCGCAAGACTTTGAAATCATTCTCAGGTAAGATATATGGACCGTGCTTTTTGTAACAGAGATAGGAAGGTCAGACAGAGAGTGTGCCTACCAGGAGCTGGTGTTGGTGACATAGTCAGCAAGTTGGATAATATTATGTCAGGTAATGGGAACAAGCCCATTATCTGTTTTAATGCTGGTGGAAATGACACTGGGAAGGGCAGTAGACAGGAGCTGCTGGAAAAGTACAGGTCAGCCATAGAAGTAGTCAGGTCTAAGAGAAGGTTCCCAATCATATATAGCATTTTGCCTAGAAAGGGAGTGGGCAACGAATGTATGCCAAGGACAATTTTTATAAATTGCTGGCAAGACAGGTACTGCAAGGAACTTGCAACCCTATTAATTGATAACTGGGACAAATTCTATGGCAAACGTGATCTGTATGCAAAAGATGGGGCTCATATCTTTGGGCTGGAGTGGTTGCATTAGCCAATTCGATTGAGGGGGTCATTGATGACTTGTCTAGGACTTTAAACCGATAGATGATATAGTTATGGATGTTTATGGGATACAATCGGGCTGCAGTACTAGGGTTGAAAGCAGTAGATATTATCAGACTACCCAAAGGGATATGTTTAAAAGGCAATATTCAAAATAGAGTTGCTAGTGAAGGCAGAGCAATTATTCAACAAAGAGAGTTGGTAGAGGGCAACGAGCGACTAGCTCCCTTAATTAAGGTTTACTATACAAATAGCAAGAGTCTAAGAAATAAGAAGGATGAGCTAAGATTGCTTGCAAGTGCAGGTAATTTAGATATTATTGCTATAACAGAGACCTAGTTCAAACTGAAAGATAGAGAAATGCCTTCTGAACACAACATAGGGTTATAAATTATTCGAAAATGATAGGGTCAACAGGAAGGGTGGTGGAATGGCGATGTATGTCAGTGATAATTGCTGTGTTAGACAAGATATGAGATTAAAAACAACGGACACAGAATCTGTTTGGCTACAGTTTCTCGAAGGTCGTGAAAAATAAATTTTGGGTGTGATTTATAGGCCCCCAAACCTTGATAGAGAATGCGGTAGGCTGCTATGGGACGAAATTCATAAGGCATCTATATATGAAAATGTTGTGTTAATGGGAGATTTTAACTTTAGACAAATTAATTGGAACAATGTGACAGGAAATCTTGAGTCTAGTGACTTTCTTGATACGGTTCAGGATTGTTTTTTAGAACACTTTGTGGCAGAACCAATTAGAGGAAACAACTTGCTTGACTTGGTTCTTGCCAACAAAGTATCACTAATTAATAATCTTGAGGTTAATGAAGAGCTTGGGGAAAGCGATCACAAATCACTTTGCTTCAATATATCATGGAATTACCCAGATAAGTGCAATCAAGTCTCTGTTCCAGACTTCCGCTTAGAAAAATTCATAGGACTGAGAAATTACCTGGGTGGGCTAAATTGGAATGACCTGACTATGTGTCAAGTAGGTGATGTTGGTTGCCAATATGACGTGTTTCAGAGCATAGTTCTAGCTGCCCAGACAACTTTTGTTCCGAGTAGGGAAATTAGATCTAACAAAAATGATCCCAAATGGATAAACAGTAGATTATAACATCTCATTGGTCAAAATAGAGGCACATATAGGAGTATCAAAAGAAGGGAAGGAGAGTTAAGAAATCAATATAATCAATTAAAGAGAGAAATAAAAAAAAAAGGAATAAGAAAAACAGAAAGGGATTATGAGGCTAAAGTCGCAAGGGATTCGACGACTAACCCAAAAGTTTTTTTTTTAGGTATACAGAAGTAAGATTAGGGACAAGATAGGCCCACTTAAGAGTAACTCAGGTCAGATCACTGACAGTGATAAGGAAATGAGTGAACGTTACAACACCTACTCCCTCTCAATTTTTACTCAGAAAGATACAAGCGAAATTCCAAAAATAATAAATTATGTAGAACAGGACAATAATAAACTATTTGGTCCTCAGACAAATAGAGAAATTAAAACCTAACGAATTCTCAGGCCCTGTTGAACTGCTTGCAAGGGTTTTAATATAATGTAAAGGGGAACAAAGCACACCTTTGGCTAATCTTTTCAAAATATCACTACAAACTGGCATAGGGCCAGACAAGTGGAAAATGGAAAATGTAATACCTATTTACAAAGCAGGTGACAGGTCCTTAGCTTCGAACTATAGACCAATAAGCCTTACCTCAATAGAGGGAAAATTTTGGAATCAATAATTGCCGAGGCAATTCGTAGCCATCTTGAAAGGCATAAATTGATAAATGAATCGCACAACTGTTTTACAAAGGGGCGTTCCTGACTTACTAATTTACTAATTTTTTTAACTAAGGTACATGCGGAAGTAGATTATGGTATTGAATATCATATTGTGTATATGGACTTCAGTAAGGCTTTCGATAGTTCCACATCAGAGGCTATTGTGGAAATTTAAGGCACACGGAATAGGAGGAGAATTTTTTTCCTGGGTAGAGGCATGGTTGACAAATAGGCATCAGAGAGTTTGCAAAAATTGGGAGAAAGCTGAATGGGGTACGTCACAAACAGTGTTCCACAGGGTCAGTGTTGGGCCCTTGTTGTTCACAATTTACATAAACGACATAGATGAGGGAATAAATAGCGATATTAGCAAATTTGCTGATGACAACAAAATAGGCAGTCCAATTCATTCTAATGAGGACATTAGAGCACTCCAGGAGGATTTAATTAGACTGATGCAGTGGTCACAGAAGTGGCAGATGCAGTTTAATCAAGACAAATGCAAAGTTTTAAATGTTGGACAGGAAAATAACCATGCCACATATAAACTAAATAATGTAGATCTTACTGATTGCGAAAAGGATTTAGGAGTTTTGGTTAGCAGTAATCTAAAACCAAGACAACAGTGCATAAGTGTTCGCAATAAAGCTAACAGAATCCTTGGCTTCATATCAAGAAGTATAAATAATAGAAGTCCTCAGGTTGTTCTTCAACTATTTTATCATAAGTTAGGCCTCATTTAGATTATGCTGCACAATTCTGGTCACCGTATTACATAATGGGTATAAATGCATTGGAAAACGTGCAAAGGAGGATGACAAAGATGATCCCATGTATCAGAAATCTTCCCTATGAGGATAGACTGAGGGCCCTGAATCTGCACTCTCTAGAAAGGCGTAGAATTAGGGGGGATATGATTGAGGTGTTTAAATGGAAAACAGGAATTAATAAAGGGGATGTAAATAGCTTGCCAAAAATATCTAGCCTAGACAGGACTTGCAGCAATGGATTTAAGTTGGAAAAATTCATATTCTGGAAGGATATAGGAAAGCACTGGTTTGGTAAAAGTGTTATAGATGAGTGGAACAAACTCCCGATTACCGTCATAGAAGCTAAGACGTTGTGTAGTTTTAAAGAAATAGATTAGATAAATACATGAGTGGGTGTGGGTGGGCGTGAGTTGTACCTGACTAGCTTGTGCAACTAGGTCAGTTGCCGTGCTCTTTCCTTTGTGAATGTGACCTGACCTGACTAGGTTAAGGCATTGGCTGAAGCCGGTGGGTGAATTGGACCTGCCTCGCATGAGCCGGAAGACCTGCTGCAGTGTTCCTTCTATCTTATGTTCTTATGTTCCTAAAGTCAGGGAAAAGATTATCAGGAGAAAAGTGGTGGAACACCTAGGAAGGAATGAGCTAATGAACGACAACCAGTACGGATTCAGGGACATGAAATCCTGTGTCCCAAACTTACTTTAGTCCTATGACACGGTGACAGGATTTAGACTAAGATAGAGAGGGGTTGGTAGATTTCGTATTTAGAATGGTTTTGACACAGTTCCACACAAGAGATTAGTGCAAAAGTTGGAGGACCAGGCAGGATAACAGGAAGGCTCTGCAATGGAACAGAGAATACCTGACGAGAAGGCTACAGGGTCATGTTACGTGACGAGTGTCAGAGTGGGAGGCTGTGACGAGCGGGGTTCCTTGGGGTCAGTCCTAGGAACGGTGCTGTTTCTGGAATATGTGAATGACATGACGGAAGGAATCGATTCAGAAGTGCCCCTGTTTGCAGATGATGTGAATTTAATGAAGAGAATTCAATCGGAAGATGATCAAAGAAGACTACAAAGGGTTCTGGACAGGCTGCAGGCTCAGTCCAAAACTGGCTCCTAGAGTTCAACCCCACCAAGGGCAAACTCATGAAGACTGGGAAGGCAAATAGAACCCCTAGACAGAGTACAGTCAAAGGCCAAAGGCTACAAACTTCAGTCAAGGAAAAGGATCTTAGGGTGAGTATAATATCGAACACATCTCCTGAGGCTAACATCAGTCAAATAAGTGTTGCAACCTATGGGTGCCTTGCAAAGTTAGGAATAGCATTCCGACATTTCAGCAAGGAATCGTTTAGGATTCTGTACACCGTGTAAGTGGGCCCATATTGGAGTATGCATCACAAGTTTGGAACCCTCACCTGGTCAAGCACGTCAGCAAATTAGAAAAAGTGCAAAGGTTTTCAACGAGACTGGTCCCTGAGCTAGGGGCATGTCCTACTAGAGAGGTTAATGGAAATCGACATGACGACACTGGAGGACAGAAAAGAGAGGGAGATATGATAACGACATATAAAATACTTAAAGGAATCGAAAAGATCGACAGAGACAGGTTGTTCAGGGATGGGACACAGCAACAAGGGTCACAGTTGGAAGATGAAGACTCAGATGAATCACAGGATGTTATGAAGTATTTCTCAGTCATAGTTGTCAGAAAGTGGAATAGTCTGGGTAATGATGTAGTGGACGCATTATCCATACATAGTTTTAAGTAGACGTATGATGAAACTCATGGAGCAGGTCGAGATTGACCTAGTAGCCAACAGTGAAGAGGCAAGGCCAGGAGCTATACCTCGAGCCCTGCAACCACAATTATGTGAGTACACACAAGCATAAAAAAAACAACAACAATCTTAAAAAACAGAAATTCCTGTAAAACGTGCAAGAATTTTATGAGTCTGGCTGCAACAAACATATGAAATATAAATTTTTAAAAGAGATTTAACTGTGTATAAATTTGCAGCAGGTAGTGCCAGTTGGGTGGTAGTGAGAGTGGGTTGTGTTTTTATAATGGTAAAAAATTGGTCAGGTTAGCTGACGAGGGATTGGTTGATGACAGTAGTAGTGGAAGGTTTCAAGTCAAAAAGTAGCCAGTTTAAATAAAGGCGTTTCTTTGTCACCAAAACTACTCTCATGAAAGAAACAAGAGAGGTTCTTCACCGGAAATCTCCCATTTTAAAGGCATCAGAGAACTTCACTCAGCTCAGTAGCATCGCTTTTAATATGATATAGATCAAATATAAATTTATATATAAATATTAAATTACAGCACATCATAAATATTGGATAAGAATTCCTAAACATTTTGGGTGAATTCAAAGCAGAATGTATAGTTAGTTGTTTGAAATTTAAGCAAGAGTGCACTTTAGCAGACTACCAAATTTTTAGATATAATTATTTTGAATCTCTCTAAATATAATTTTCTTGCTTACTGGCAAGAAATTTATTATTCACAAATTTTAACGAGATGACGGTAAGCCCGTCGTGTCTCTCACCCTAAGCAGAGAGAGAGAAATCATTAAGGGTTACGGCCCCAATCTCGCCCAGTCTCAAACGCTAATCAGTTTCCAGAAGAAAAACTGATCCAATTTTCAAGTCATCTTCAGGAAAATATCTTGGCTCACTTTTGTAAGAAATTTTTAATTGCAGAGTGAAATTAGACGCATCGTAATCACAACAGGAGACAAATGATCTGCAGATGCGTTTTTTCAGCCTGGGGATGATGGTCCATGAGATGTTGATGTTGGTTCTTGTGGTGACGGTGCTGGACATGATGTTGTTGGTCCTGCTGATGTTGTTTCTGGCCTTAGTGAAGTTGTCTTTGGTAAGGTTTTTTGTTTTTGTTTTTAATCTTGTTGGTCCCGGTGATCTTGTTGGTCCTGGTGAACTTCTTGGTCCAGGTGAGCTTGTTGGTCATGGTGATCTTGTTGGTCATGGTGATCTTGTTGGTCCGGTGAATTTGTTGGTCCGGTGAGCTTCTTGGTCCCGGTGATCTTGTTGGACCCAGTGATCTTGTTGGTCCTGGGATCTTGTTGGTCCTGGCGATCTTGTTGGTCCCGGTGAGCTTGTTGATCCTGGTGATCTTGTTGGTCCTGGTTATCTTGTTGGTCCCGGTGAACTTGTTGGTCTTGGTGAGCTTCTTGGCCCGGTGAGCTTCTTGGTCCGGTGATCTTGTTGGACCCGGTGATCTTGTTTGTCCCGGCCTTGTTGGTCCCGGTGATCTTGTTGGTCCCAGTGATCTTGTTGGTCCCGGTGAGCTTGTTGGTCCTGGTGATTATGTTGGTCCCGGTTATCGTGTTGGTCCCGGTGAATTTGTTGGTCCCAGTGAGCTTCTTGGTCCCGGTGATCTTGTTGGACCGGTGATCTTGTTGGTCCTGGGATCTTGTTGGTCCTGGTGATCTTGTTGGTCCCGGTCATCTTGTTGGTCGGTGAATTTGTTGGTCCCGGTGAGCTTCTTGGTCCGGTGATTTTGTTGGACCGTGATCTTGTTGGTCCCGGCTCTTGTTGGTCCCGTGATGTTGTTGGTCCGTGATCTTGTTGGTGCTGGTGATCTTGTTGGTCTTGGTGATCTTGTTGGTGCTGGTGATCTTGTTTGTCCCGGTGAACTTGTTGGTTCCGGTGATCTTGATGGTTCAGGTGATCTTGTTGGTCCCGAGAGCTTGTTGGTTCTGGTGAAGTTGTTGGTCCTGGAGATCTTATTGGTCCTTGTGACCTTGTTGGTCCTGGTGTTCTTGTTGTTCCTGGTGATCTTGTTA